>JAHDVE020004989.1:0-26533 GCA_022606495.2 Halesus radiatus | reverse complement strand
CGTGTTTAGCCATTTACTCCTCCCCACCTCCCCTTACCCTATCTCCTATCCATCTCCACTACTTTTAGTTTCAAAATATATCTCAAAACAAACCCCAATTGGGGATTCCATAGTCTTACTAACTCCAGACGGTTGGGAGTATTTGAGACTATTGTGCAGAATTACATGAGCACATAAAAGATATTTTTTAAATTCATGTATTTCCCCAACTTTCTCTTCCTCATCTCCTTCCCCTCTCCCCTACCTTCAGCCTCACAACATACCCCAAATCTGGATGCCATAGTCTTACTGGAAGTTGAGTTGTTGTTACAAGTTTTAAAAAACAGTATGCTTTTTTACAGTTATGCAAACTCATGAATGTTTACTTGGATAAATAATTTTATTTATAAGTAGGTTGTATTGCAAAAGATGTTTGAATCTCCCACGCCCAGTCAATAGACAAAAATAGACGGCAACTTACGCACAAACAGGAAACAGGTGGCTTAAGCCTAACTAATGGTCATCCGAGCTGTTCAGAAATAAAATTCTTCCAAAGCAATATAACCACGACAGGTTTTCTGTTTTATTACAGGTAAAACTAGTAGGCATATCAAGTGCTTCGTTTCATATATATTTTTAGGAAGACTACATTATCGGGTTAAGAGTAGCACGATTTTTTTTAATACCTACTACAATCATCATACAAAGCGGAAATGTTACTTGCGCAGTAATAGAGGAGTTAGCTAGGAGAGGAATTGAACTTGCGATTGAGTGGGAACCCGAAGTATTTGTTCACCCAGTTACTAAACAGTTAGACAGTCAAAGGGGGGCACTCAAAAATACACATTTCGTTATATGCTAACGCAAGAAACACTACGAATGATTTATCTATAAATTCTTTATGGGTAGCTAAGAAAATGTATAAGGTTTCCAATTACGAGGAAGCTTTTAAGTTTTACATGATAAACGTACTGGAATTTTAGGTAAAACGCTCGAAAATGCTTTTACTGATTTTCAAACTGATAACATTTTTGTATGTATTTCATAAAATTTAAAAGATTATAGTTTGTGTATTTTCGTCATTGGAAACCTTAGATATTTTGGTGATTATCTATAGAATTTACAAATAAATTATTTGTTGTATTGCTTTGCTTTAGCAACATGCAAATTGACGTTTAACGCCTTATTTGAGTGCCCGTCCTCAAGTAGACATTTCAAGATCTGTCCCAATTTCATAATGCTAAAGCTCACTATTCGGGGGTATTTGCTGTCTCTGACATCAAGTAACGATTCAAGTTCCCTACCTCACCATTCTCTGCGACATTTGATATTATAAATGGCAACACCATCTCAGTTCAAGAGGAATCGTTCCAGAAGCTTCCCACAATATCGCGAGTCTTCATTCGGCAGCACTAGAGGAGGGAGTTCCACAAGTACAGCAACCTATTCGAGGCGGCCATTGGAGATTCAAAAAGGAGTCTTGCATCTTAGTATGTAGAATTTTCGCTTATTCGCTATATTGAGCATTCATTTATTTCCCATCATATAAATATATACCCTCCACACAGCATCCCCAAAGATGATATAGCCCTTAAGGGAAATTATTTCCTTCAGGGTCTCCTGTGTGGAGTTACTGTAAAATATATATATATATATATATATATATGATGTGGGGCCCAGTTTAAATATTGAATAAGTAGTAGTTGATATAAATGTTTATTTTATGAATGTAGATTTAAAACTACCTTGATGATTGTTGTTCAGCCATCTCTGAATGATAAACTAATTCAATTTACTTATTGGAGCTTATAAACCTCATTTTAATATTTAATCATTGAATAATATAATATTAACAAATCTTAAATAAAACACGAAACCGAAAAAAAACAACAGAAAATAAAAGTAGCATCTGGGAATCGAACCCAGGACCTCTGTTTTACCCAGACAATCGTTCTACCGACGGAGCTAAAGAGACCAGTTCACTTTACGCCATCTTCATCGATATCATACCTCAATTTTAAGACTTGTCAATATTATCCTCCATTATTGATCAACATAAAACAAGTATTATAAAAATTCATCGCCGTACTAATTTATCCTTTACGAAAAGACAGCTTTTTAATATTGTAACAAAACTATTTAGAAATATTGGCAACTCACATAAAATTCACAAACTTCATAAAATTCGTAAAATAAAATTGGAATGGTGTTTAAATTATTAGGAACCTTGTTTTATATTGAATTACTGACGAAAAAAGGAAAGAAAAACAGATTAACTCACGCAATCAAATCAGACTTTATCCTCATTCTTTTGTATCAACAGAGTTGCAAATAGCTATAAAAATTCGAATAGAATAGATGAGAATAATGTATTTTATCGTAAAGAAATAAAGAAAACAATAAAGAAAAATCATAACACGGAAAATAGCATAGGTAAATGATATAATATTTCTGTTTTTTTTATTTTTTATTTTTTTATTTCACAATTAGTTAATTTATTTTTACAATTTTTATTTTATTTTAGCATTTGACAAAAAGGTCACTACTCAGCTATAAGTTCCGAAGCCCGGAGTGCAGCTGGTTTTTAGCAGTGCCTCTAGAAATCAGATAAAGATCGTCCGTTAAAAAAATAACAAATAAAAAAAGATAATAAATGTAGGAATATAAAAATTATAAATTTTTGAAAAATATGTTATCACAAAAGGTGTTATGTGTATTTTTATATTTAGCACCCTGAGAGGTCAATAATGGTCCTATGTCTAAAAATACCGAAAATTATTACGTTATTATTAATTATTACGTTCGGAATTTCGTTACGCAAAGACACAAACATTCCTCCGATAAAAAGAACTAATTAAATCACTTCCTGAACCATTTTATGCCGAATTACCCGGACACAAAAACCCAACAATAAATTCGCTATCCACAATGATACAAATTCGACAAAAAATACCAAAAACAGTCTACCAAAAGGAGTAATTCCTACAACTCCCTGCACTTAGTTTTTAGCTTTTTTCCCATTCCACAATTTTAATAAAACATCGAAAACGTGAAGCTTAAAAAAATCATTTAATTACATCAGAAGTAGATTCTTTTTATAATCATGGTATTATGAATTTAAATTAGATCAAAAACCCTATGCGGCTTTGTCATGGAACTTTGCCAAAATGAGCACCATCACAATAAGGAACTCCTGTGAAAAAAATAATGGATTTAAAAATATGTATTCATGTAGATCAGCAAACGTCGATTCCGAATAATAATAATAATAGTGGATGATTTGTATAGCACCGTTTTTGTGAAAAATCACCTCAAGGGCGCTTGTAATATTTTTATGGAAAAAAAGATTAATTAGGTCACTTGCGTTGAATAATCCAATCGCCAATTTTAAGAGTGCAATTATTTAAAATTAAATTAAAATAAACAAATTTGGGTATGCCATCTACACGCAAATCGTCAAAGCTAATTCACTTAAAGGCTTCATTTCTACTCACCAACATAAATCAAACTTTTTTTTTGGTGGGAAAGAAAAAGCCATGAGAAGAAAAATATCTTTGGGTTTTCACCGCTAGATGGTGCTGAATAAAATTTCTAAACGTAATAATTTACATATATATAAAAATAATGTAAGTTTGTTTATTTGTTTGTTCTCGATTTTCTGGAAAATTACTGAACCGGTTTCGCGTTTTTCGGTGTTCTTATTAGTGCCGGGAAGGTTTAGAGAGTAGTTTGAATGAAATCCAAAATGTAAAACTGTTGCTATAACGTTTTAAAATCAGTATTAAAAACATTGAACCCGGCATGTTTTATTTAGGTTAGCCCATAGATATAACACTTTGGTTAGCCACAGATTGCATATTCAAAAGAAGAAGGTTTTTTGGGTAGAATATTTTCAAATGGGAAACACGAATAGCTACCCACTTAAGAACTTTGATTTAGATATATTTAAAAAAAAAAACGTTTGGAATGAAATAAAATATTCAAATCAATGTTTATTTATTTGGAGACAGTTACTTTCGCTGTCAAATAAATAATTATGGCACCCTAATGACAAGCAAGAATTCACAACATGAATATAATATTTATGCCAGACTTGTGAATAAATTAACTACGTTGTTAATAAATTGATGTGGGTTCTTTATTTATTTACGCCCATTTCAGGTTTTTACATGGACATTTACAAATTATATTGAAAAGGTATATATGTATTATAATAGATAACATAAAAATAAACAATATAATTTTAATTATATAAATTGAAAATACACTTTGTATATACCACTTTACTTAAAATATATAAATATTTCTACATGTTTCGATAGCAATGTAGAAATATTTATATATTTTAAGTAAAGTGGTATATACAAAGTGTATTTTCAATTTATATAATTAATAATGATGCCACAAAGTTACCAAGCATTTGAAGAAATTATAATATAATTTTAGGCTTTTATCCAGAGTTAAATAGTTTCAAATAGCCTACTAGCTCTACTCGATGAAAACAACCCTACTAATGCATGCTTATGCTGTAACATTGATGTACCGCGAATATAACAACACATCGAAGCATTTGTTTCCCGTATGTAGAATCCGTTGCAAAGGGGAATAATATTGCGACGCTGATGTTTAATTGTCACAATAAAATGGTAGATACTGTCTTGTCCTACCAGGTACATGAAAAGCAATCAAATATAGCAGTTCAGGGTATAAAATATTGAATTAACGATCTTAAATAAACATGTTAAATCGCAAATAATTAATAGCAATTTTTTTTTCTATGTATATTTAAATGTGTTCTGATTTAAATTGTGGATACTTAATGATTAGTTTTGTCAAATGAATTGATGGGAAATCGGTTGCAAAACTAATGGAATTTGAAAATAGATGGAGATTGGTATGAGCTAGGAGTAATCCTTTATCATCCTGTGTGCAATAAATTGGCGCCTTAACCGATTTGAATTTAGGCGCCTTTTCATTTATTTAAAAAAAAAATCCTTCCTGTTCCTCGTGAATCAGTTTTTGCCATTGACGATGGCTCATATTTTCATCCCTTTGTCAGTCTTAGATAACCAATCTAGGTTTTTTTTTCTTTGTCAGTAGTTAGTTTCTGCCATGTGCTTTGGTTGTTTCTACCTGCCGACAGCTGATGATGCTGCTGTTCTAAGTGTTGCTGATAGTGAATTGGTGTTTTCAGGAATATACATTAAGTCGTTATTGTAATGGGATAAGTAAGCTGGACCCCTTGTAGGTTAAGCAATACAACCTATAATTTATCTATTAATTCTTTACGTGTTGTTAGGAAACTGTCTAAGGTTTCCAATGAAGAAAATCCTGAAACTGTAATCTTCTATGAAATACGTATCAAAATGCCTGAAAACATACGCAGTTTGAAAACCATGGAAAGCATTTTATATAAAATTCCACTACGTGTTTCCTACAGAACTTAGAAGCTTACCAGTCTAAGAATTATTATCATTGGAAACCTTATACATTGTCCAAACTACCCATGTAATATTTATAGATAGATCATTCGTAGTATCTCTTACATTGGCAGACTGCAAAGTGCGTATTTTTAAGTGCCCCCCCTTAATTATCATCCATTTTAAGTATTGCAAATAGATTTTATGCTAAAACAGTACTTACACAGATGCGTTGCATGATACAACAAATTTCAAACATGTTATTTGACTTCTTCGAAATTTCAGTGAAAAATGAAAAGTTGATTCTTGTTTGAATTAAAACGGTACAAGAAATTTCGCAAATTCAATTTCCACAAACGTACAAACTTTTTTTTTTTACAGTAAATCCACACAGGAGGCCCTGAGGAAATAATTTCCCTCGAGGCCTATGTCATCTTTGGGCATGCTGTGTGAAGGGTCGTTTAGTGGATAGGAAGGACTGAACTTCGGTCTTGGAGAGACCCATGTCGTAGAAGGGAGGAAACAAATGTTGGGGGCACGTTTGGCGTGTTTCCTGAAGGGATTGAGGCTAGTTCCTCAGAGCATCTTTCATTAAAATACCAGTAGAACAACGGCAGTAATTCCACCTGGCGTCTGTGCTCCAAAGATTGCAATCAGTTTATTAAGATAGGTGAAGAATCTATCAAACGGACCGCCCGCTTTTGTACACAGTCAAGTCCTTTTCTCGCTTATTAAGTAGGTGAAAGCAGGACAAAATGCTGTTTCTCAGTGACATTTCGCAACGACGATACTGTCAGAAGAGAAAACATATTATGCACCAATACACACAATCCCGAGCTCGTGTTTTCGGGGTCAATCCTAATTGTGCCACCTATAAATATCACTTTAACTTTCGGGATTTTTGAGCCAGTGAAGATTTCCATGATGCTCTGAAATACACACCAAATAATTACAACCAAATTACAAAAACAATTTTTTTAAATTTTTTTTTTACTATATTTACAGTTATTTAAACAATATTCACCGTACAATTTATCAGAATAACAACACTTTTTTTAAATTTTTTTTTAATTTCCAATTGACTAATAACATTGGCACAAAAAAATAACAAAATAAACTGTGTTTTTAATCATTTGTAATAATAATAAAAAGGTCAATTTTTCTATATCGCCGTTTAATGACTAAAATCATCTCAAGGGCGCTTCCAATCAAATCTGTTTACCATAAATTTATTTTAATCTAATATTAGAATCGTGGCAAGTGGCGGGACGAACTTTGGGGCTCGCTATTGGCGACGCGTCAACCAATGATGAAGAACCGTTTTAGAATCTGTATAAACACCGCGACGAACCGAGCTAGTGGAAGGAGAACTGTTCCTTGCCTGATTGCCGGCAATTTAACGGAAACATACATGATTGCTATGAACCAGCATGCATAAATGCTATTTTTTATGACTCAAAATCTAACTAAATAATAATGTATTTACATGCTTAGAGTCTTATACCGGTATTAAAAAAAATATGTATTTGATTAATGAAGGATGTCTAGAAGATTTTTTTAGTCTCGGTAATTAATGAATAATTTCAATAAGCAATTAATAGGAAGAAAAAAAATCTAATCAATTTGACGAAGAAATTCATTGAACGATTTTAATGAATCAATTCAATGAATCCTTTTAATGAACTAATTATTTGAATCTTTTTAATGAATCAATTCATTGACACATTTTAATTAATTCATTCATTGAATTACTTTAATGACTCAATTCATTTAATCACTTTAATAAATCAATTCATTGAATTATTTTATTTAATCAATTCAATTAATCGATTCATTGAATCATTTTAATGATTCAATTCATCAAATGAATTCGTTGAATCATTTTAATGAAACATTTCATTGAAATTTTTAAATTAATCAATTCATTGATTCATTGATTCATTTTATTGATTCAATTTAACGCATCAATTAATTGATTCGTTTAAAGGATTCAATTTATCGCATCAATTCATTGAATCAATTCACCGAAACTTATTTATTTAAGGTCGAATTGTTTTTATTTAATAAAATTTATTTAGTAAAGCCTTAATGTACCTACCGTAAATATAAAATAAAAAATATTCATATATCAAGTAGTGTTGATACATACTCGTACAATATAGACAAGTCGGGCATGGAATATACTTGGGAAATAATTAATTCAAAACCGATTATTTTCAAATGCGACTATTGTGTAGTCCTCAGTTTTTGCATAGGTCTTGGATATTTCATGTTTTAAATTAGACCTTTCTGATTTTTTTTCTTTTCTCTGTTTAGACATAACGTCAAAGCAATTCTTTAAATTCATTCATTGAATTAATTCAACGAATCAATTCATTGAATCAATTCATAGTATCAATTAATTTGAACGCACTTCATTTATGTATGGGTATAATTAGTTAAGTGGGGTCAGCTGATAAACGCCTCACTGCAAAATAACAAGTCTCTAGCAAACAACTGTATTACAAAATTATTCAGCGGGTTGCATAAAGTCATAGTAATTTTTTCAACATTAGTTATCATGATTATAAGCTAGACTCCGCTATTCTGGTATGACAGCCTCCAGGGGAAAGTCTTTGAAAGCGTCGCCCCAGATCTTGGTGAACGCGGTGCTCACTAATTCGTTGATGAGGGGACGGACAAAGACAAATCCCGGGCGCCAGGTGGCGTTGATGATGCTGTCTAAGATGTTTTCTGTAAATAAAAGAATAAATATTTAAGTAAGCTGATACAATAAATAATTTGTTTAGGTGCCCCACTTTATTCACAGTAACCCACACCGTGACGTTTGTATTTTAGTGATTAAATATTTTTTTAAAAGTTAGAAATAAAAAGCAAAATATTCCACTTTATACCCTTAGCTATTTCTCCGCGGGGGTATGCGGAGAGAACGGATCATCGAACAAATCTATCTTGGGATGCACGTCTTGCTTCATTCGCATTCATACATCCCCTCATAAATTATCATAAGTGTTTGATTCACTGTATCGTGCCATGTCTTCTTCGGGCGTTCCCGGCTTCTTCTTCCATTCACATTCGTATTCGTATGTATTCTCCTTACACTCCTTTCTTCGTTCATTCGTTCTAAATGCCCAAACCATCTAAGCGTCCCTTTCTTAATCTTACTCATTACGCTTACATCAGCCTTGCATTTTTCACACATTCTCCTCACTCATTTCTACAGCATTCAGTCTACTTTAATTCTTCCTCTGCCAGTTCCGTGCCTCTCTGCCATACATCAGGGTTAATATCAGCGCTCCATTGTGGACTGCTAGCTTCGCTTCTAATTTAAATACGAATACCGATTATTTTCAAATTAGAAGTTTGTGTAGCCATGTCCTTAGTTTTTTATGTAACTTTAGGCCTTGCATTTCATTTCTGAAATTCTGACCTAGCTACACATTTTTTTCGTTTCTCAGTTTAGACATAACAAAAAAAACATGTTTTCATGGTCATGTTATGAATTTATGTCAAATATGGCGTTGCAAATATTAATGTTTAGGACAAGGTTGTAGTATTTTGATTAACCTATCATATGACGCAACCCCGAACTATATACTAGTATGTATAACCAAACAAGTTAATCGACTCATGTAGGTACATAATTAATTAATAATTGTAACTAAAATGTGGTAGCGCTGGTATATTTTAATTATTTTTGTTTATTGCTGTTTTCAAAACGATAGCGGAGATGTTTGCTTCTGACAGAACATTTATTTATTTGTAAGAAACAAACAGCTTTTAACACAAATTTATTAACAAAAGGTAAGCCATCAAAGTTTCTTATATTAACATTGGCTATATACAGGTGTTTTATTTATGAAGCTAACAAGATAAAGGAAAAAAAAGGAAGGGGAAGAGGAAGAGGCAGATGGGATCGGGACAGGAGAGGCTCTCGATACATTTTATACTCGTGCATCAATTTGAAGATCAGTAATTGGAGGGAAAATATTATTTTGGCGGGAAAACACTAGCGAAACATCAATAAGAGAGTTTTTTTTAGTAATGTTGTGGGAAATTATTTAGGAGACAATTTATTATTGTTAATTGTTTTTGTTTTTGATTTGCAGAACTCGATTAAATCGGTTGTACCGGTTATAAATAATTATTTTAAACACTGTCCAAGTTAGAAATGGGTGAATAAAACCATATGAGTGAGTCGTCGCAATGTGGATTAACCGCAGTTTAAAAATGGCCTTGAACCCCGAAATAGCTGTCGCAATAAAACAAGCTAAATACTGTGTGGACTTAATATTAAAATAAGTAAAGATAAATATATATACTTTATTGTTAATCAATAAGATCATTAAGTGCACGAAACAGTAGATGCTTCTAGCAGATTTGAAATGACCTAGAAATGTTGAAGTGATTCTCAGGCTCAAATGTTTTAATGTTTCCCGAATTATATTTGCCACATTAAACTATAAAATTAAACTCAAAAGTACACAAATGTAGTCTGCTAATGCAAAAAATTCTGCGATTTATTTATCTACAAATTCTACACGAGTAGTTAGGTTAGGTTAGATTAGGTTAGGTAAACGTATAAACGTTTTAATGACAAACATTCTTAGACTGAATTTTTTTAAGTTCTATATAAAATACTTACTGTAATTTTAAGTAGAACGCTCGAAAATTCCTTCACTGGTTTTCAAAACGCACATATTTTCAAATATTTTGATAAGTATTTCGTAGGCAAATTTGCGTCATTGGAACTACAGACATTTACCTAAGCACCCGTATAGATTTTACAGATAAATCATCTGTTGTTTTCCTTGAGTTAGCAACCTGCAAAATGACGTTTAGCGCGTTATTTGGGTGCTCGTCCTTTTGTTAGTACATTAAGACATCCGATGGCTGAATGCCTTTTTACGGCTTTGACAAAACATCTCGGCTTATGAAATATTATGTATTATACATATGTATTACAAAAAATAGTTAGGTCAAAATTTAGGCCAACATATATTCTACCCTTAGAGTAATACATATTGTTAATCTAAGATTCTACCTGTGGTAATTTATTATGCCTCGACCACACAATCACCCAACGTCCCAACCCGAACTCGGTTCGGAGTTGGGACGTTGGACGATCGCATAGTGACTATAAATCGGGCAACTACATGATCGGCCAACCTTCCAATTATCAACTTCAAATTAGTGCTGCCGTTTTAGCTAAAATCTAGCGATCTACCGATGTTCATAGAAAGTTTGTCGAAATTTATAATATTATTGATACAATTCGTTTCTCATTAGGTACTCATAATACCGGAAATAAATATAACGGATAGCTATTGCGCCTGTTTTAGCTCCGTATTTTATTTTTACGCATAGCCTGAGTCAGATTGCAGCGCAAAAAAATGTAACAACTAGCCCCAATTATACATCGGATTACGTGAATTTCGCCATTGAGGTGATTTTTCATGAAAAACGGCACTATACAAAGTATACAATTATTATTATAGCCAAATATGCATAATGGGTAATTAGGCATTTATTTGTGGGTTAGGTTAGGTTAGGTTGAGGAACTCGAGCCAACGTTTCCCCAATGCGTACGAACTACCCCTTTACACAATCGTCCAAACGTTCGAGTTGGGAGGTTGGGAAATCGTGTAGTCGGGACATTACAGAAATTAATATCATTCTGGGTATTAATTGGGACAATTCAGAGATGACGATTTTTATGGTTATTATCACTAAAGGGTATAGTTGCGCCCGATGTAAGCTATATTTTATACTTTCATAAAAAATAATTTCATCGACCTGACCAGTAGTCAAAATGATAATTGACGACGTCAATTTTCTTTCAGTGTTTTTTATGATCTCTTGGATTTGGACTTGAATATCATTTATGTAGGTACAGAGCTCCTAAAATAATTCATTTACTGACTAACGCAATTGCGAAAACGGAATAATTTACCGTGATTTTTTTGTTGTTGTTGTGAAATGAAACTTATAACTATTCTGATATTACTGCAGGTTTTCACTCCTTAAATAAGGGTAATTTTGGACATTTGAACTTAAATGTGTCTTTCTCACTGCATGTAGCTAGAGAGATTATTGTCGGATTTTCATGTACGGTTAGGCCAGCCTAGAAATTCTTCGATTGTGTAACAATGAATTCCTTTATTATAAGAGTGTTTGTACTTTCGTATAGAGTGGAAACCCTGATCCATTTTTGCGCATTCAACGCAAGTCGAATGGATTTGTTTTGCAAGGTTTGTAATTTATTTATATGCTAGTGAGCTTCATGCCCCCAAATGGGTGCAGCATATGTAAAGCCCGATCTTACGGTCGTCTTGTAAATTATTGATTTATTGTCTTATGGTAGTCAACTATTTCTACGTAGTATGTGGGGTACAGTGCAGCTATTGACTTATTTGTCAGATTTGTGTTTTTCCCATGTTTTATTTTGAGTTTAAACTTCAAGAGATGATTCATGATCTCTAAAAAAACGTACCGCATTAAGTACTCGTATGAATAGTTACATCATTGAAACTGAACCCTTGACATTGAAGCCCGGAATAGAATGTTTAGTACGGTCAAACCACTCCAGAAATATCAAACCATTATAGAGAATCTTCAGTTAAGTTTGGACTTCCGTCAGTACTACCTTTACGGTATATTTTTCCTTGCATAATAATCTGAAGTAGGTATTTTATACTTTTTTTTTAATCTCCCATTGTAATGTTATTATCGTATTTTGAATGAAATATTATGTTTCTTGTAGTCGCAAAAAATCGTACCGTCACCTTGGTATGGATTATGGGAGTAAAAAAACATAATACATTTTATTTACGTCAGTAAGTTAGAAAAAAAGGTATATAATTCTTTATCAGTGAATTATATAAATTACATAAGGTAAAACACATTATAAAATCACTTTGAATTCATATTAGCAAGTACAATAAATTTTTAGTGCGCCGAAATACCCATCGGATATTAAAAAAAATGTACCGTTGAACGCCGGCGTATCCGATCGGCATGTCGATTCGTCGATATGTCGAAAAAATAATTATTTATATGAGGAGAAAGGTGTTGGTGTATTCTCTATCGTTTGTTTAATGTGATTATATAGTTTAATTTAAAATGTCTTTGTCCGTGGGTGGCATATGCGAGTACTATAATACTTATCTACTGGCACTTAATATGAACTAAACTTGTCAATTTGACTGTCCTAAAACGGGATTTGTTCCCAGTTGGATAGTTAACGAGGAGAGGGACGTCGGAGAGTTATTATTTATTAATTCAAAATAAGGATAATATTATTGTGCAATACGATAAACATGGTGTCTTTAAAGAGAAAAACATTTATTACGTTTTTTTTTAATTTGCATGGGCTTAGCATTTATCAAAATATAATCAGAAATATTACACATTTCTGACCGTTCTACGCATGTTTTACAAAAACACTTAAAAAGTTAAATATCCTTAAAAAATGCTGGGAAGGTTTTTCTGTAACTTGTCGATAAGATAATTTTTTTAAAAAAAGAACAGTGTATCGTTTAATTTTATTTATGAACACTATGTAATTTTTTTTTTTTTTGTAATGCGGATTACAAATCTTTGGTTATGTTTATTTACAAAAACGCAACGACAGATTATTAAACACCCTTTTCTCCACTTTAAAAATTATTTTCGTATTTTAAATATTTTGTATAACATACAATGGGACGGTCAGAAAAAATAATACTTCTGATTAGATATTGATAAATGCTAAGCCTATGTAAATTTATAAAATATTTAATAAATATTTTTCTATTTAAAAACATAATGTTTATCGTATTGCGTAATAATACTATCATTATTTTGAATTAATAAATAATAACTCTCCGACGCTCCTCTCCCCCTTAAAGTTTACTTGCATTTTTTGTTAAATTATTTGTGATTCAGATAAATAAATTTTATTGTTATTTCTGTTATTATATTCGTCGTATGTAATTTATTTATTTATTTAATTATACACCCATCTGCTCTCTTACGTGGATTATAGAACATAATATAAAGAACTATACAAATGACAAGTACATAGAGATTCTAAACCATAAAGTAATGAACAATCTTTTTCAAACGTTTAACAGTCACATAAAATTAAAAAAAAAAAACAACAATATTACAACACAAATCATTAATGCTACATTATTAAGCTATATTGTACTAGATATTGAATGATTCATCGAAGTGCTGGTATAGATGACGCTTTACCGTATAAATGGAGTCAGAAAATACATAAACAACATCTCCAAACTTGTTGCCCAGATCATGCATCCTATTGGTTAATGAATGAGACTGATAGTTAGTTGTGTAATTGGTGCAGAAAAATGTTACACTTTGTCTTTATGTTCCTTGTCGGTACATTTAATTTAATAGTGGCGAGGATGGCAGGGCTGTCAATTAGGTTATTAGTGATTCTATATGATAGAACTAGGTAGTTTTTTTGTTAGACAGCGTAATCCGATGCAATTGATTCATTAAACTTACATAATTAATATTTTCAATTGTAATTTTGAGTTCAAAATTTATAATCCTAAAAAATTTGTAATGCGCTTAACTCACCTAGTAAATTAGCGCCGTTCAAAATATTAGATACGTGAATCTGCATGTTGCCGATTTTGTCGATTTCTACGTGCACATCGAGTGGGCGGGTGCCGTCGCCCCTCGTGATGGTGGTGGTCTGTGCATAGTCGTACAGAGTCAGGTTCCAGCGGCCCGAGCGGGTGAGGGAGGTGCCCAGAGCGTTGGCCGCCAGGGAATAGTCTCCCAGAAGGGTCTTCTCGGGGAAGTATTGCGTGTAGATTATGCGCTTGTTGTCCCAATCGGTTCTGGAAATTTTAGAATAAATAAATTCTAGATATCAAATTTTTTATCATTACAGTTACAGGTAGATTGAAGAATCGAGGCATGTAGAGAACAAAAGGTTAAAAATATGTATTTATAGCATTCTTAATACATATTTCATATATTTCCTATTTTTAAATAATTTAAAAGAATTATAAAAAAAAAGAATCAAGAATGTTACACTAATGTAAAAGATAACCAAAACTTATTTTTCAGTTCATTGTTTGTCTCAAGCCCTATGTCATCTTTGGGGATGTTGTGTCTTTTAGAGAATACGAAGGAGTGAACCTGGATCTTGAATAGACTTACGTTTTAGGAGGGAGGAAACACAGAGGTCGGCAAATCATTCCACAATCGAGCTGTTTAATACAAGAATGAGTCGTAGAAGCGATCCGTTCTCATGTGACAAATTTCAAACGTGTACAAATGTTGGGCGCGCGTTTGGCGTGTTTCCCGACTGTGCACCGGTACCGAAAGGATCAGTGACGTAAACTAACCAGTACCAATCAAACGCATATAATAAGGAGCTACAGTCAAAAATATAATGCTTTTAAAAGTATTTATTCATAAATGTCAGTAAATTTTTAAATACCAAATACAATCTTTTATATACCACATTTGATTTAATTTGCAAAGTTGATTATATTTTTATGTTAACACCGCACAAGTCCCAACTGCCAGGAACCTGTGGTACTATGGCATCCCCAATTGGAGTATGTTTTGAAACACAAGAAAGTGGGAAGGGGAAGAAGATTTAGAAGACTGGCAAGTATCTGATAACATTTCACCAGGACGACACTGAGAGTATATGTTACTCTGGAAAATTACTATTTTACCATATAAGCGTTATTTTTTCGTATTAATCATATGTATGCGAATTTTTTTGCGCAAAATTGTATTCTAACCTGCCACCTTTGGATTCGGACTCAAGGATCTTAACTGCTCGGTCACAGAGGTCGTTTTGAATTATGCAAAAAAGGCCATGGTCTTCGTCTATAGAGTAATCTTTTTTCGAAACCAGATAAGTCATGTAATAATAAAAATATCTTTTTGTGTCCATCCAACCAACAATAAAATTGGCAAAAAATAATTATAGTGATTTTAAAATATGGCAAGCTGATGGTTGAAGTCGAAGGTCAGTTTAAATCTCAGCACCTGAGAGTTCAATGAAGTAAAGGTGTTGTATATCAAGCCAGTCAATATGAAAATACGCCTAAGTCGTCGACTTAAGACAAGTTTAATGAAAAAATGTTACGATTTCTTGAATTTGTTCCTACTTAACAAAAATTACACAATAATAATTTTGATTTGCGAAAGACAAATAAACTGGAAATATAAAATAATTTGTTCCTACTTAACAAAAATTACACAATAATAATTTTGATTTGCAAAAGACAAATAAACTGGAAATATAAAATAATTTGTTCCTACTTAACAAAAATTAAACAATAATAATTTTGATTTGCGAAAGACAAATAAACTGGAAATATAAAATAATTTGTTCCTACTTAACAAAAATTACACAATAATAATTTTGATTTGCAAAAGACAAATAAACTGGAAATATAAAATAATTTGTTCCTACTTAACAAAAATTAAACAATAATAATTTTGATTTGCGAAAGACAAATAAACTGGAAATATAAAATAATTTGTTCCTACTTAACAAAAATTACACAATAATAATTTTGATTTGCGAAAGACAAATAAACTGGAAATATAAAATAACACGTTGCTTGTGCAATTATGTGGGAATCCAACGCATTTGTCAACTCACCTACTATTCAGTCAAACAACTGAGAGAGGGTTCCACGAAGGAATTATTGTTACCGCACCCCCTTTAGAGTAAATAATATGTAGAGATGTCCTAACACGCAAGGGGAAGAAACAAAAATAAGAGGGGCGGAGGCGAGCTAGATGTTTACCGGAAATTTAAGTAAAGCAGCTACTAATTACAAAAGATCGGCTTCTTTGCAAAAAATGAAAATTTTGTTCAGTATTTAGTTTGTCTCTTTTAAAAGTATTTTGTAATTTGCTTACCGCATTCAAAATCACGCGATACAAACGTGGACGGCACTGAACTAAGCTGGTGCCAAAATGAGTGTCACATGACCTTTGCCTCCAGCTATCGAAATCCAACTTAGCGCAAGTCTATCAATTCTGACGTCAGTGGTGGCACCCAAATATTTTTTATCAACAAACTAGCTGATGTGTAGCCGACCTTGCCCGTATTTTTTTTTTTAATAAAGTAATGAAATTGTGAATTCTTGCTTGTGGTTTGGGTGCCATAATTGATTTGACAGCGAAATTAATGCCTTGTGACGACTATTTCTATCTGTAAATAAAGAAACATTCTTTTGAAGATTTTATTTAACTTAAAACATTTATTTTTTCAAAATATATCTAAATAATATAGTTCTTAAGTAGGTACCTACTAGTGTTTTCCATTTTGAAAATATTCTACCCAAAAAAAACCTTCTTCTTTTGAATATGTAATCTGTGGCTAGCCAGTGTATAGTGTATCTATGGAATAACCTCAATACAACATGGCGAGCACAATGGTTTTCACACTAATTTTAAATCGTTATAGCAACAGTTTTACATATCGGATTTCACTCAAACTACTCTCTAAACATTTTCGTCACTGATATAAAAAAAAGTGCTATTTTCAGCGAAACCGGTCTACTAATTTTCGAGAAAATCGAGGATAGACACACAGACAAACATCCATTTTTATATATACTCGTAGAGATTGTTTAAAAATAATTATATAATATCACCCTAAGTTATAGAGTACGGATCCTTAAAAAATATGTAGGTCCCACAGACTGCGATAGATTTTACATTTTGTAGAAAAAAATACAATGACTGGTGCGGGTTTCCCAATGGGACATAGAAGCAGATCGAGGAAGAGAAGGGTAAGAGGATTAGAGCGGGACGTAAAGCTATAAGCAAAATAAGAGCTGCTCTTACTTGAACTTGGTGACTTTGGAGACGGTCCACCCTAGTTCGGAGACGTCTGTCAGGCGGAGGTAGTAGTTGGCAGCCGGGCCACCCCGACGCTGCTCCACCAGGGGGGCGAAATGGGGATCAAACGAGGGGATGCCAATTTCTGGGATTCCTGGGAATTACAAAAACATTTACTAAATTAGAGACTAATAGTGTAAATCTGTTATGGTGATCTGGCTACTACTGGTCACAGACATAAACACATAACTGCTTACACAACACTAGCGTCCCCAGCGGAAGACCATCACGGACGCTTCTATAAAAAAGTAATGGCGATCACGACTCTCGACATGGATAAACCACATCTCTTCGCCTTGCTTGCTTACTCGTGTATCGCGAAAACGACAAATCTCTAAAATGGTGACCCCAACGCGATCTTATAATCGTATTATCCTACAGATTGCTGAAATATAATAGAGATTTTAGGTTGAACATCAATGACGTGGCCAGAAGACATACGTCGAACGTAAACAAATCACTTGAACGAATCATGCGATTGAAAAGATATACGATGGTTCGCAAGGAAGGTAGTGGGAATGCGTACACTATTTAAAAATCGTTGGTTAGGCTTTAACTGAGCTGTTCTACTATGAAGGAGGGACCGTTGTGTCTGAAAAAACTGGTGTATACAGAGATACGTTTTATTATCTAAATATTGTTTTACCATAAGAAGACATTTACAGCCGTTCCTCCTAACCTTACTGAGCTTTTGCATCAACACTGTCCACATTACGCTCTTCTCAACAAAATTCTCGATCAAATTTACGATCAACTTAGGATATCGATTTTTGTGGTTTAAGCTCCCCTCAACAGAGGACTAGTTATTAATAGTATCAACACTATGAACACATATCAGTAAATTGTCAAACGTCAATATTCGTAGGCGATCTATTTATCGCGATTCAAAAAATTGAACGGCAAAGATTTAATTCCGTTTTAATTAAAACTGAAGAGAGCCTAACTTATTTTACTACCCTTTGTATTGTTTACACGAAAGAGAAACGTCATATGCAAATGTACTTCTTCGAAAATGGGCGGGCACTATTTTGTTTTCCATGAAAGTGAGGGGGGGCACTATTACTAATAGTCTAGGAAAGTGGGCGGGCAGATTTTTAGATAATTTAGGTTGATACATGCGTGGAAACAAGCAAACAGAGAGAATGCTCAACAAATAACTACACTGATCGGTGAATCAGATTGATCATGAAGAAGATGTGATATGACACAACGTACATAAATATAATACGTCTTCCTGTCAGGGACGCGATTCATATCATTTCTGCAGACAGCACTGTATTGTTGTAGTACGTAGCCTGTCTTTTTGTTTTAGATATTATTTATGTTCAGAGTTCCTAGTAAATAAAAAGATATATCAGTGCAGAATGCTGTAAAACTATATACAATGCCATCATTCTTCCCGATATTAATTATTGTAGCAGTATTTGAAAAAAAAATAATATTGCATTTCATTAATGTTACTTTATGTAATATCTTAGTTTCGACTGTTTCACATTGATGGCACTGTCGGCAAGATAGTACGATATCTGAGAACCTCTCAAGGTTAGACGAATAGATCATTACCATTATATTAGAAGGAGCTTAGTTTCCTGGCTCTCTAAATCCATTATTCTGAGATTCCGTGTTTCCTGTTTTTTACTAATTAATAAATAATTAAGTCTTTGTTGTAATCAGAGTTTCATTTATCAATAAATAAATACACAACACTTTGTAATTTTATATTTGAAATGGAATGTTGGTTGGTGGGTGAAGCCTTTACTTTACTTTCATTTTCAGAAGCCTCCATAGCGAGCTGAGGTTATCACGATGTTACCTCACAAGTATTGATGTAAAGGCACGAGAATAAGATAAAAAAGCAGGTGGTAAAAAGTAATATGAAAGAACCTGTTTGAATACACATGGTACGTTACACAATAGTTCGGGTAATCATTATTAAATTATTGCTAACGTGTTTTGAAAAAAGCTGATTTTGAAATTAATTGTTAACATTTGATGGACCCATGGAGGTTTAATGGATATAGCTTTAATCTGATTAGCATGACACATTTCTTCTTTGCAGCAAATATTTTTATAAGTTTACTTTTTTTTTTTTTACGTACTTTATACATTTTTACACTTCTTTATTTCTTCTTTATGTTCTTTCTTACTTACATTTTTTTAAATTTTTGTTTTGTATTTACACTTTACATATCTTTATGTTATAATGGCACATGTTGTGCGGTACATTTAATAAATAAAAAAATATTGGTATATATAAAAATAAATAAATATTAATATTCAATAAGTCAAACACTTTGTTATAAACCACGAATTTATTTTATTTTTTAGTCAAACTGTTTCGCTTAGTTCAATTTTCACCATGGCCAATATAATAACTAAAGAATAATATTAGTTGTTTTGTTTTATTGTATTTAAAGTACAATATATTTGTGGTTTATAATAAAGTGTGTGTTTTATTTAATATTATGTAAAGCCACAAGTGATTGCTTCTTATTAAAATAAATATTAATGTGTATAAATAAATAAATAGTAAAATATGTAAATAATAATATTTAAAATAATATATATTAACATATGAATATTTAAATAATTATGTTGATGGAAAGATATATTTTTGTGGGTTGTCAATTAAATGTAATGCAGAAAAATTGTTACCTCGGCAGAAAAAGGAAACAATAACAGAAACAAAAGGAGATATGGCATGGAAGTGTTTCGATTCCCGCCAAACTACGTTCAGCGAACTGCGAAAGCGGCGGAGCGAATGAAATTTATGCGTTTGGTGTAAGTGGATTAAAGAAAAGGCGGGACGCCGATGAGCGGAGATAAGATTTACAGTAGTATGGGTGAATGATGTCGGCGACACTTTTGTCTTTGCGATTGCATACTAATAATGCGTCATGGCCCATCTCATTTGTTTCTGTTATCTTTCAGTAAAACACAGGAACGATAAGCTCTGGCGTCCATTTCACTTGCAAAGCTTTTTTACTCTGAATTTTCGATGCTAACAAAACATTTTAACGTGATAATAACTTTTTTATTATGAACTACGTAGTTTTTAAATGTAAAGAAACCATATTTTAGCACTGTTGAAATCTTTGTTAGCATTAAACAAATTGTACGTATATTTTCTTCCTCTTATTTTGTTTGCTATACCTACAGCCCTAAAAAGGGCACGGTATAACTAGTACCGGCTTTAAACTCAAATATAGCGTTGTAGCACATATAGCTATTTTATTGTTAATTTTTTATGTACAATGCCAGGGAATATTTCTCTCTCTTCCTGTGTCAAATGTGGTTAAAGGTGCATACATGTGGAGATAATCTTCTCTACCCAGTGAGCGGGCTGCCTATTGCGACTGCAACACTTTTATTTATTTTTATTTCAAAGAATTTTAAACTGTGTTTTATGTGCTAGCGGCACTTGCTGATGGCAATATTGTATTTGAGCCCTCTCACTAAGGTAATGGAGGGTATGAGATGGATTTTAGGCGAATACGGAAGGTGTCGGTAATGGGGGTCCAGCGGCCGAGGTTGGATATAGAGAGATTCGAGTTCGATTCTAATTTGGAGTAAAATGTTTTTGCTAAATCTATTATAAGTTTTCGGAGTGGAGGAAAGATAGAAAGGTATAATACTAGATTTATTATTAAAAAAGATTCACTGTTCACGGCAAAGATTAAAAATAAAAATATTGCATTACTATTTTAAGTACTTTTTAATCTAATCTAACTGAACCCAATCTAACCTAACCTAACCTAACATATTGACCGGTCAGTGGCTGAGTTGATATTGCATCTGGGTCTCACCCAGGCGTCGTGAGTTCAATTCCTCGGCTGGATAAGGCCTTCAATCACGACACAAGCAACATATTCAGTTTACTGTGATGGAAGTAGGAGATTTTTCAATATTGTCAGGTCATTCGTAACCAGGGAATAATAATAAGTAAAAAGATGTGTGAAGAATAGTACAAAATAAAACAATTGTGTGTAGCAGATAATTTGAGTGTAGTGTAATAATTAATATAGAATAATAGTTAAAATCAAAGGTATAAGAAAAAATAGTAATCGTTTACGTATACCAGATAATCTGAGTATGGTATAATAGTTAAGTACTTACGAAGAGATGAGAGAAACAAATATTATAGAGTAAACAGTTATGTATATGTGTTTAATCACTGGTTGGTGCTATGAGTACTAAAAAAAGTTATTATTATTGAGTAATATTGATAAGATTGAGTTACGTATCACTCAGCTTTATGAGCCAACGACGAAACTCGGGGATGCAGCCAGAAGAGTACGCAGCAAATAGTTAATAACATATTAAATACATTTTATTCACTAAGTACAAAAAGCAACTTTAGTAAATTGTTTACAAACAAATGTTTGTCCTTTTCATTTCCTCGGTTAGAGTTTTTAATCCTTTGATGATTGTCTTTCTTAAAAAAATATTTATATCCTTAATTAATTTAATGTAACCTGTCCTCATCTAATCTAAAATTATTCCGGAAAAGATTCACAGTTTAGTTAAGGAATTACGAAAGCAGGAAAAATGCAGTCAGTACAAACGGGGTCAGTGTGACGTACGTGTAGAAATATTGTCATGAGCGAGAGAGGAATGAGGTTCTGTTTAAGTTTGCAATATACTCGTAATTGTGTAGGTATAACTATATAACTTTGTTCTACTTATCTATTTCCAGTGGCGTGCATTACTCTATGACCGGGAGTACGGTGTAGTCATTACGATTTTAAAATAGCTAACTAACCCCATTTGATAAAACTAAAAAAAAAATTATTGAAGTAAGCAATCACTCTGCGGCTAGACATAATAATTTAAATTACTTTTATCAGAGTCTTAAAATTCTTTCGGAAAGATCAATTCTGTGGTACAAAATTATATTTCAGCACATTAATAACCCTATATGTAATACAAATAGACTTGAACACACTTACAATACTCCTCTCAATTTTAATGAAGTATTTATTAATGTTTCCTAAACATACAAACAAATATGGACAAGAACTTTAGATCACATTGTTCCTAGCTATTTAAATATGTTACCCGCAGAAATAAAATAAAAATAATAATAAAAAACTGTATTAAAACCATTAATAAATATATTTAAAATTTGTGTAGCTGAAATTAGCTATTTGTATTAGATTATATGGAAATATTATTTTATGTATGATTTATTGTTGTCGTTTATGTTTTTTTTTTTTTAAGATTTTTTAGTAAGATATTGAGAAATATTTATGTTTTAAGATAGTTACATATGTTTTTATTTTATATAGTTATATAAAAATATTAAAAAAAAAAAAAAAATAGACGTCCCGCCTCTCCCGAAATGTTTTGACGCGGCGCATTTGTTGTATGTAAAATGTTGTTATTTGTTGGTGTATGTAACGGGCGGTCTGTGTTCTCACAGACCGCTCAGACTTGAATGACTGAATAAAAACGTTATGGCGGTACGGCTGGTGGGAGAGAGACAGACTTGTCAGGCATCCACACGGCGCCGTAGGTCTGCGCGTTGCGGACCGCCTTAAGTGGCCTGTAAAGGCCACTTCGGGCAATTAGCATTTGTCCGCCTGCCTGACTGGACCTTCTCTCTGCCCACTGCCCGCTCGACTTCTGACCTACCCGCCTTGTTTTACTCTGACCACTGCTTACCTTGGACTTTCATCGGACTTCTACCTCGGACTGAACCCCAATAAGCGACGTCACACGGACAAGGCCCGCAAAAGTCGTTGTCGTCAGTACCGTTCCTCCACACAGAGGGAATGGTAGGGTTGCTACCTCCCCTCCTAGCCCCGCTCCGTAGATTGGGATCAGCCGGCCTCAAACAGTTCGTTTGTGTGCGAGATTACGTCTGGTACAAGTTGTTTTAAGCCACTTCATTAAATTTATATTTATGCATTGACGACCGGTTTCGGTTGATCTCAACCTTCTTGAAGAAATATTTTCTAAATCTAGGGTGGCCAAACGGTTGACCGCGAGAGGTTTCCAAATTGATGGAATCATTTGTTTGTATCTGTCATTTTGTTCTAAAGAAGCCTGTAAAATAAATGAAAATTAATTTATAACATACGTTATAATCTCCAAAAGTAACAAAATGTGGGTATGTTTAAAGGTTTTATACACCCACTTACCTCTTGTTAGCAGTTTCTATATTACCTCTATTAACAGTATTGGTAATGCTAACGTATTGTCACTCTTGATTAATTTTGTATCAGATTTATTTATTAGACGTCCGTAGGGCTTCTACTAACGTTATATATGCATATAATAATAAGGAAGAATGGGAGTAAGTAGATTCGTTAGAATAAGGAACTTCAGTACATTTTTTAATCAATAATGACGTTCAAACTTAAATACCATTATATTTATATTTAGTTCATTTTTTCTAAAGTTAGTTTTCATAGTTAAAATAATTTTCAAAGTTTCAATTTTTCAAAGCCCGCCAAAACGCTCCAAATCTCTTCCCAGTCGATTTTGTTCAGTTTTTAGGTTAGAATGTAAAATGTCAAAACAAGGATGAGCTTTACTGTACATTATTTTATATTCTATTCATAGAAAGCCATAAGTAAATATAAGTAATAAAATTATGTACCTTTTTAGAAACTTTAACTCAAAGAATAATAATAGTATTGAGCATTAACATTATCATAATATCCGTATTGATAATTGGTTTGCTCAATAATGCTCTAATTTATTTCATGAATAATAGATTTTTATATTGAGTAATAATTATAGTGCTTAAAGTCACCCAAATTAAGTTTAAATTTCGACAAAACTAAAAAAAAAATACGTGTTTAAAATACAAAACAAATTGAAAAATATGAATGTCCATACTAATGCAAAAACATAATGTGCACGTGACGTCAGATGTTCCAAATGCAATGGTACTAACATAACGAGGTGTTTTGATGGGATGATTTTTTATTCACTTTTAAATAACGATTTATAAATTATATATTCAGAATCGGCGTTGGCTGATCTATATGAATAAATACTTTAAAACCATTTTATTTTTGACTGGAGTTCCTTATTACAAAAATAATAGGAGACTCCTTAGTATTCTACTTAGTATGTTTTTTTAAACCTATTGTAATACATATATGTATGGTACTCCACTGTGATAATAAAAATAATTGGATGATTTGTGTATCGCAGTTTTGTGAAAAATCATCTCAAGGGCGCTGCCCTATAGTTTAATCACAGCTGACATTTAATTTGAAAATGGGCCACTAATATTTTAAAATCCGCGTGGGCAAACTTGAATATAATTAAATTAAAAGATAACGCTGTAATTATATTCGGGTAGCACTTTGTAATCATCGTAAAGATAGCAGCCAATAATATGGGATTTAATGGAGGATAATATTAACAAGTCTTGAAAATCAGGTAAAATGATATCGATGAAGATGGCGTAAAGTGAACTGGTCTCATTAGCTCAGTCGCTATAGCGGTTGTCCCGGTAAGACAGAGGTCCTGGGTTCGAGTCCCGGATGTGACTGATACTTTTTATTTTCTGTTTTTTTTTTCGGTTTCGTGTTTTATTTAACATTTGTTAATATTATCTTCTTCAATAATTAAATATTACAATAAGGTAGGTAGGCTTCAATAAGTTATTCAAATATATTGAAACATGCTTAAGGTAATGGTTAGCACCCAAAAATACGCGCTTTACCGGTTGCTAACTCGAGAAATACTAAGAACGTTTTCTGTGTTAATTATATGTGGGTAACAGTAAAATGCATAAGTTAGAAAATTGGTTCGATCGCCGAAACAGCTGTCGCAATAATAAAAAAGTCATAAAAAACCTGCAGAACTTAATAATAATAACATTAAAAAAATGGTTTACATCAAAAGAAATACTAAATTACGTGTAAGGTCTCAAGAGACAATAATCCATAAACTGTAATCTATTAAATTATATTTGAAATACATACTGGAACTTTCGCTAAAACGTTAAAAATTTCTTTCACTATTTTCAGATATTTTAGGATGTATTTCATAGAATTTAAGGATTACACTTCAAGGATTTTTGTTTCTTGAAACCTTGTTTATTTTAACTACCATATAGAATTTTCAGAAAAATCATTTTGTGGAATTGCCTGAGTTAGCAACCCGCAAATTAATAATAAGGGTAATTTTTGAGTTGTGGCCCTTAATAAAACTGCATTTTCATCTGACATATATATATTTATATTTCCCAAATACAAAAACTACCCCACTTGCCCCAAGTATTTATCGTTTACAATCATATTGATAACAATAAGAATCTTAATTATAAAGCAGAAAATCTTCCATATCAGGTCTGGCATCCTGAATTTAGCACGGCATTTTCTGTTTATATTACAAGGTCATGGAAACTATTTTCTGATTATATTACAAGGTCATGGAAACTATTTTCTGTTTATATTACAAGGTCATGGAAACTATTTTCTGTTTATATTACAAGGTCATGGAAACTATTTTCTGTTTATATTACAAGGTCATGGAAACTATTTTCTGATTATATTACAAGGTCATGGAAACTATTTTCTGTTTATATTACAAGGTCATGGAAACTATTTTCTGTTTATTTTACAAGGTCATGGGAAGTATTTTCTCTTCATATTACAAGGTGTTGGGAAGTATTTTCTGTTTATGGAAACTATTTTTCACCTCTTCGTGAGTTAGGTTTGAGTGTGTGTAAATAATGGAGTTATGATTCTTACCCCCTTTGAAGAAAGGCCTCAGTTGGTTCAGCGCCCTTTTCATACAGTTGTCGAAGTTTTTGTCGTTTCTATGACACTGGCCCAAAATATTTTCTGTAAAAACAAATTTTCAAAATATAATTAAAATAATAATGTGCTTTGAACAGTACAGTAAAGTTGCAGTACAACTTCTTCATTACAAGTGGCTGGTTTATAATGTGCTTTGAACAGTACAGTAAAGTTGCAGTACAACTTCTTCATTACAAGTGGCTGGTTTATAATGTGCTTTGAACAGTACAGTAAAGTTGCAGTACAACTTCTTCATTACAAGTGGCTGGTTTATAATGTGCTTTGAACAGTACAGTAAAGTTGCAGTACAACTTCTTCATTACAAGTGGCTGGTTTATAATGTGCTTTGAACAGTACAGTAAAGTTGCAGTACAACTTCTTCATTACAAGTGGCTGGTTTATAATGTGCTTTGAACAGTACAGTAAAGTTGCAGTACAACTTCTTCATTACAAGTGGCTGGTTTATAATGT
>JAHDVE020004988.1:0-20499 GCA_022606495.2 Halesus radiatus | reverse complement strand
GACAGAATTCAGAACTAAACTTAAAACTCATCTTTTCAGAAAATCATATCCATAAATGGAAGAAATGCACACGTAAATATCCTTATCTAGGCTAGTCGGTTAGTACTTACCTAAAGTCAGTTATAGAAGAAGTTAAAAAATTTTCAGCACCGGTGCGGAAATGCGTCCAAAGCCCGCAATATTGTATATAATTAAATATTTAAAAAAATATATGTAAATGTCTATTAAAAACTTCTTAAGCTTATTAAGTTATTTTATAAATATTCTCCAGTCCTAAAAATTATAAATATTCCAAATAAATAACTCTTCTTGTGCCACCAATAAAATACCACCATAAATGTAACATCTATATAGAAGAGGATAAAATAGCAGCTGTAAAAATCGTATCTTCTCTAAGCTTGAATTTTCTAATGAAACTGCGTTCATCAGAAGCCATCTGCCAGGTAAGTATGTTTTTCTGTAAAAAATTAGATAGAGAATAGAAAGTGATATTTTGTACAGCGTCCTTAAGATGATTTTTCACAAAAACGGCTCTAAACATATCATCCAATTATTATTATCATTTTACATAATACCATATATATACAATGGGCGTGTAAATATCTTTAATAAATATGTGTGGTGTACGCAATAAAGGTTATGAATTATTTAGTAACAAATAACAATGTTTATTTACTTATTTCACTGAAACTCGGTGCGTGCAAAACCACGATAGTGCAATGACGATATTGTTTGTTTGCACGATGGCCAAACAAACGAAGATGTTAAAATATTGAAGGCAAAATAATGTCACAAAAAAGGTTCAAAGATTTTACTTGCTTTAAATTTCATTTTATATTTTAACTTTATTTATGAAGACAAAAAAAAAACATGAGATGTGGCTTTTAGTATTGAGATTTTAAATGCATTTATGGAATTTGAGAAAATGTCAATGTTGTGATGTTTACTTAATTCATTGATCAATCTGACGTTTTTGGTATACTCGTACAGTTATGATATCCCGTATTATTCAGGTGTATGGTATATCTGTCCAGAACAAATCAATTATACCGCTTCCTCCCCCCTTCGCCTAAGTTTCGGGCAGCGTTACCTGCAATATTATGAGAGTAAACACAATGAATCTGATTAACTTAATTCCGTTTTGATTCGCCCGAAGTTTCCCGTCTTTGCCTCTCCTCCGTAGTACCCAACTACCCAGTCCGATCTAGTAAGCTATGTGACTCACGTGAGAAGGAAGTACGGCAGACGACGCGCGACGCCGACGCCGGACATAGCGGCACGAGCGTCGCTAGGAGCAGTCACTTGCGGCCGAGGCGTTACTTCGCGTGCCACTTACATAATTCAGTTTGTGCGGTACTGGAGTGCCAAAATGCAGACGTGACATTTCCTTATGAAACTTACATTGTGTTTATTGTTCAGAGTGTTTTCTACTGGTGGCTATTTTAGGAAGAGAAATAAATATTTTTACGATAATTTCGAAGCTTCGTTCAAGTGTATAGGGCACCTATATATTTGAATGCAAATAAGACTTGGTGACATAGAAGAGTCGAAGATCAAACACCTACACTCTTGCTGATCTCATACTCTCACTCTCCAGTTTCTATGAAAGTCTTTGAATCAGCCACCCAGAATTTTTGAATTGAAAATAAGTAATTGAAACAATAATAGAACCTTAATAAATTTAAAACTAAACATATTTGAAATTTAAAAAATTAGAAAAATTGTCAATTAAATATAATTAATAATCAAATATTAAAAAAAAAATAGAAATCTTGAATTTATTTTCATATTAAACTAATAATAAAATTTCTATTATAAATTTGTCATGTTCTATTGCCATCTTTGATTAATTATTATCTACTTTAATCAATTTTTGTTCATGTTTGTAATTTGTCTATTCTTACATTATTGTGTTCTATGCTTCCAAGGCTCTATGTTTATCATTTGTCTATACTTGACATTATTATTTTTTAGTATTATGTGTATTCCTGATGAGGAAAGTTTCGCTTTCGAAAAATGTTGATATGTATATATGACTAACTAACTAACTAACCATCACGCCGTTTCCCCGCAGGGGTAGGCAGAGAGGACGGACCGCCAAACAACTCGATCTTGGCATAAACTTCTTGCTTCATTCACTTTCATACGACTTCTGACATGACCCGACTCAAGTATTTGATTCACTTGATCGTGCCACGTCTTCCTTGGACGTCCCCGGCTTCTTCTTCCATTTTATTCGCGTCATATATCCTCCTTACACACCTGTCTTCATTCATTCGCTCTACATGCCCAAACCTTCTAAGCGTCCCTTTCTTAATCTTGCTCACTACGCTTACATCAGAATTGCATTCTTTACGAATCTCAACATTTTTATTCATTTATTAATAATGACGCCACAAAGTGAATACCAATCTTTTGAAGAAATTATGAAATAGAGATTTTTAGCAATGTATGTAAATATGTGGTTACCCAACAAATCAAGGAGGAAGTGACATTACGGCTAATTGAAGTATTAATCTCAATGGTATGTCATAAGCGATCTCCTTGTCACGGCCTCTGTGGTTGAGGGGTTACGATTCTTTGCTACGAATCTGGAGAACGCGGGTTCAAATCCCAGCGTGTGCAGGTAAAATTTATTTGATTAAAATTTATTCATTAAAAATAATATGTAGTATATTTGAATCTCCTTCCCCTCTTCACTTCCTTCAGCCTCACAACGTACCCTTATTGGGGATGCCATAGTCTCACCGGCTCCAGACGGTTGGGAGCAGCTGGGACTCTCTCTGGTGTGGTATTCACATAAAACATTGATAAAAATCCGTACATCATGCTCCTAGCATTTGGCAGTTCCCAATCAACACATATATTTTTAGGAGTCAAAAAAGCAATCGAAATCAATTGTGTCCTTAATAACATTTCGGGTCTTTCCTTTAATGTTCTTCTTTTGCTTGATATTTACTCGCAATCGTCTAGGTCATGCGTGGCACGCTTCGCGGTGTTAATGTACTGCTTAAAATGAAGGAAGGGAGGCTTAGATAGTCTGGGAATCTACAGAGTGGATTAACCAAAAAGAAGCGTAAGGAGATTGAGATAATGCGGAAGTTAATGGTCCAAGAAGTCATGGATGTCCGATGAAGACATGGCATGATCAAGTGAATCAAATCAGTAATAAATGATATCAAAAAAAATAATTTGAGGACTGACTCATTTAAAAATTCACTTGTACCTAGACTTCACGCAGAAGGTAATACTTTTTCAAACGTAGTAGATATGTTCAACTGCTCGGAATACAAATACAAACAGACGATTCTTGCACACCTCCTTAACAATTCTTAAGATATAATAATAATCGGATTATTTTTATAGCGCCGTTTTTGTGAAAAATCACCTCAAGGGCGCTGTACTAATATTACTTCCTATTCTTATATTATTCTTATATTACGTCTATTTACGAATTTTTCTATTTTTTTTTTACATTTATTTTCTCTTTTTGGACAGGCTATCATTACACATTATTTATATACCATATAAAGAGATGCAGTTAAATTATCAAAACTGAATGTAATGTTAAATTGAAATAAAAAGAAGCTAACTGTATTTATTCCTTGTGTCTAGAGTATAAGTATTAGTGAATGTGAGGTATGTTTTGAATATTCTCCACGGTAGATAATTATTTGGAATGGTACTTACGCTATATTATTTCTGAATTTGTTCGTGAGACAAAGGAAATATATAGTTGAGTTTCATGAAGGCTATTTATTTTAGCTATGTACCTAATGCGATGTGTTTTGCACCTGTGTGACTATTGTAATTAACAAAATATGTAAAAGCCCATAGAGGGCTATATAATACAATAAATTAATACTTGAGTCTAATCATGTAAAACTCAGAATAACGGAAGAGTATGTATGAAACAGTGTTTGAATGTGAATGAAGGAAGGGGTTGGTGCCAAGACAGAGTTGTATGGTGATCTATTATCTATGTCTTCTCCCTGGGGGGACGTTATGTTTGAAATAAATTACTGAATCAAATTTATAGCATAATTTTAATGATACAATACGATTGAAACGATAAAACCTAGTTCTTTTATTTTCCTGGAAATTATCTTTCATACGTGGATTTGAATTGCTTGTCAAAAGCTCGAAAAGCTCCGAACGTGGAATTCGGTGCTTTGGAATTCAGGCCCTGTGTTGAGTAATCTCCTCGAATGTTATTATTTCCTGGCATTTGAGCGTGCCGCCATCAACTCTTGCGTACATAAAGGGTAGGACTTTGTTTTTTTGAAAACCACAATTACCATAAAATGAAGCCCACATTAAAAGCCAAGTCCGGATGGCAACACGCCAAAAGGTTATTCGTTTTTCGGTGGTTTTTTGGAAGCTGCCTTTTGTGCTGCCCTAAATATGTGGAACAAACTATCGCGAGGAGAGGGATACATAATTCTATCTCCCCTTTATGGCTAAATAAGACTCTTTCGTCTCCTTTATGTAAAATACTGGTAGGTGCCTATGAGGAATGTGTTCCCTTTTTATGAATTTTTTTCCAAGACTTTTAATACTAGGATGAAAGCGTTCTTCCTTAGCCCATTAATGGAAGCGAGAAGTATATTTTACCCCCATTGAATTTTAATTTACAATATTAGTGTATATATACTGGTACATATATATTTTTTTTGCTTTAATTTGTATGTATATTTCGAAGAAGGCTAGCACGATCGGTTGGGACTTCAGTGAAAAATTAGTGCAGGGAATAAATTTTACTCCTCGGTTTTATTCTGGGGTTAAGGAGTCTGAAATCTATAATCCTGAGAATAAGTGTTAGTTTTCCATCGTGGCTTATTGCATTGTATCTGTTGGTAGCTAAATGGACAAATGCGTCGGGTTCCTGCCCAGGCGTTGTGGGTTTAATTAATCTAGTAGTCCTTATTTATGCAATACAATATGCAATTAACATTTTCCGCTTATAATGATGATTGTAGAAGTTCTTCAAATATTATGAGGTTCTTTGTAACCCGGGAATGTTTGTCTTTCTTATTTTTTTGCGTGAATATTTCTTTTTCTCTTTAAAGTAAAAAAAAAACGCATATTACGTAGATATTATATTACTTCACTGCATACACATTATATAACCTGTGTGATTACAATGTCGTGAAGTTTTATCTGATCAATTTGGAACTTATGATAATCGAATTTCGCACCATAAACTATAATCTGTCAGTCAGGCGTAAACTTTCAGATATATTCCTTTTGCATAAAATTATACGTGCATCAATTGTTACACCAAACATTTTATCACAAATAAACATTAATACACCAACACGAAAATCAACAAGGAGGATAAAATATATTAAGAAAATTTTATGATTTTTTTGTCCAGTAAATAAACCCTGATTAGAAAGCACGCATCTCTCATTCGAGTAGTTAGTTACCTTTCCGTGATATAAGGCTGCAACCGGCCTTCGACTTTGAGATAGGAGATGAGATGCCTTACCAGCTGAGCTAACCATGGTGGACCCTGAGATCAGCCCCGCTTCTGACCTCGAGGTGAGTTGAACGTCCCTTCTTAATACTGACGACCATGTAGATGGTTTCTAGTCGTTTTCCTGTATCGTATAGTCCTTCTTCATCCTACCTTAACAATATATACTATTTTTTAAGAAAGACAATATTTTAACATCTCCTACGACCATCACACTAAGCGGAAGATGTTGATTATTTCGTGATAAGGGGACTTAGCCAGTCGTGGAATTTAACTCACGATCTCTGGGTGAACCCAGAGACGATGCCAACTCAGCCACCGACCGGTCAAATATGTAATATAAATATATAATATAAATTAAGTAAAACAGTGTAAAATTTCCGTACTCATCTTCAGTGCGCAGATTCCTTAAACCTAGAGTTTTCTTAATACATTATTAATTATTAAATACTGTGCAGATGATATCTAGAAATATCTCATTACAAAAATTACGGCAATAAAGACAGTTTCCTAAATTCTCAAAAAACTCTAGTACAATGAATAAATAATAGCTATACAATAATTATCTATTAAAATCGGAAACATATGATTTTTGCACGATTTCGCATTACTTTGCATTGGATCGCCTTAAGTCAATATATCGGAAACAGAAAAAGTTTAGAAACTTTTTTTTTTTTTTACCGTAGAATTAACGACCTTTTCAAAAATAAATTGGATTTGTGATCACTCAATCACCAGATAATAAATTACCATTTTCAAACTAGTTTAATATTAATATTCATGGCGTTAAACAGATAGTCATTGACGAGGCACTCGTTAAAAAGTAGATTAAGCCTTCAAAGATAATTGTCATAAATAAACCAAAACTTTTTACCCCGACTTTTTGTGTTCTGAATTTTCCATGGTTATTCACTGGTACCAGTATGGGATTCGTCGGCATGACACGTAACCATTTATAATTTGATATATTTTAGTCTTGAACGTGTGCACAGAAAATGTGGATTTTTGCTTTTATCGTAAACAGGTTTAAGAAAATATCACACCGGAAATATGTTATGAACATGAAAAAAAACAATGTTACTGTCTTTAATTGGTAGAAATCCATTTAATTTTGATAAATAAAGTGTTAAGTAGTATTTTAGTATTTAATTATTGTTCAAAGCCGTTTTAAATCTGTGGTTAGGCCATTCTGAGACGCCTTACTTATTAGATTTTATTTAATCCCACCCAGTTTTAATTTGGATGGTGTTAAAAATGATTCATTACCGGTAAAACTGATTTTCTTTGAAATAAATGTGAAAATTTAAAATTCTCTGTGGTACTTAGTAGAAAGCTGTTTTCCCCACGTAAAGTGATTACACTGTTTATTTAATTGTTTTATAATGTCCTGAATGCTATTTAAGTAAATAAATATTATTTTAAGGAACTATGTTGTTTAGATTTCGTGAATATACTTAAAAGTGGGGAATAAATAATTTTCTGTACTTTATTAATTAGCATTATATTAGGATCATTCCTTCGTTTATTATTTTCAAATTCCTCAAGTTTTAGCAAAAGCTAACAGAACATAATAATAACATTATATAATTTAATTTACTTCAAATTTTGTGAAAAATAAATGACCAAAAACCACTAAACGCAAGACGAACAAATTTACCGAGTAATAAAACACTAGTAAAATTATTGACAAGGAATACTGTATTATTTCATTGATTTGTTATTTCCTTAATTTGTGTTTTAATGTTTTAGTTTTATTACACAATATATTATTTATTATCTCGTTAAACAATAATAATAACACATTCATCATATAATTATTTAAGTCAAATTTATTCGAGTATACCTGATAGAGGTATCTGTTTTACCAATAGGTCGCTTGATTGCATTCGATGATTTCTCTAAGGTGTGTCATAGGTTATAATGTGTTGATGATTTAAAATTATTTGTTTATTTTTGACAGAGTGTAATCTTTGCACTCTTAGTAGGTCTATCGTCGCATGCTTAATTTAATTCTTGAAAATTATTGCACTAAAAATAATATTGATGAAAATATGCAACAGAAGAAAATACAGCAATATTTGCATTAGGATGCAAATTCTGCACAGACATTATTACACCCATAGATGGAATCTTGAATATCACTATCTATTCTTTTTAATTTTATGGAACACCTATTGACTTTTTACAAAGTACATAAATAAATATTAAGTCGAATTTTATTTTCTGTGTCTTCTTCTGTTTCATATTTTCATTGAGAGTTATAGTATTACTTTTTAATAATTAATATCACTATAAAGCGTAAGTGTTAATAAGTTGTTCACGATTTAATTCAATGTTTTTTAACTACAATTCAACTAGTCCCATACATAGTCTTCTGTTATTCTGACCTTTGATCACCCGACTCGAGTATTTGATTCACTTGATCGTGCCATGTCTTTCTCAAGCGTCCCCGATTTCCTCTACCATTGACTTTCGCGTTATATTTTCGAATCCTGACACTCCTTCGATCACTTTATAAATCTAACCATCTTAATACCAAGCAACGCAATGGGACATGAGGGTGTGCTACAACAACGCATACAGGCAACGTCTGAAACTTCCAAGGTTCTGCAGTGCCACTACGATGTTCACTCAAGGGGGAGTCCACTCATTCCCCGCTTTACTTCGCCACCGACCTTCTAGTTTCTGGGGCAGGACCTTAGAGTAATAATATATGTTACTCTAAGGGCAGGACTCGGAAGTCAATCAACGACTTTGTCGTGGCTGCATCCGAGTGGCTCATCTCTACAGTCAATGAGCGTTGGATGCAGATGATGCGATGATGATCACTCTGAACAAGACGATCCCTTAATTTAATTTAATTATTTTAAGTTATTAACTATTATTTCTTTCTTACATTTTCATGTTAATTTTATTTTAATACATGTTCATATTTTTATATTCCTATTTTTTATGTACCATATCTCATGTAATATGGCAGATTGGGTTCGCACTATCCACCAAGTCCTGCTCGATTCAAAACTTAAATACATAAATATGCCATGGAGTCATAAACTGTGAATTGATATAGGCTTAAAAAAGAAATAATGAAATCTTGAACGGTGGGTATAATTTATACCTTAAAATTCCATAAAGACCTCTGAAAACAGATATGAAATCTTGCAAATTAGAGGTACCTATTATAAGTTACCATTTTTTTGGGGTAGCGATTATTCGAAGGTAGGAACTATATTTAATATTTTTGGAATTCCCAAAGCGTAATTAAATATTTGCAGCCTTTCACATTCGTCACGGTAATTGCCCATGTAGTAAAATGTAACAATCTCCCAATTACCTGAATAATTGGTACAGCTGTAGTTTATTTGGAGTCGGAATTATATTACTTTAACTGTTATTTAAGGGTCTGACGTCATTGGCAAATGGTAGCAGGAAGCTCTGGTGATATAATCTACATACCCAAATAAGTGATCCTCAACCTTTGTTGGCCTACACTAATCGGTCTTTTAAAAAGTATGCAGTCAATCTGACCAACACAATTATGTGCACATGACGCTAAACAATACACCATGCTAAGGGAATATACATTATGAAATTATGGACAGATTCTCCGAGAGAATAAGATATTGGTGTCTCCATTTTTTTTTAAATTAGCCTTTGTCTCGAAGTAAGTATTTGTCGACATCATAATTTTTTTGTTCGATTATGACAAATACTATAATACATTAAAGCGTATGGGATAAATTTCCTTCCATCATTGATTACACAGATATTTGGTTCCTATTGTGAGTTTTTTAATAATTTTGTTAAATAATAGTTATTGATACATTTAATTACGAATCACCATTTTTTTAATAAGGGAAGCTTTAGAAAATTAGAAAAAAAAATTATTATTTTAGATGGTTATTCAAAGATTTCATCGTTTATTTGGTAAATCAAGTCTGACAAAATAAGGAATAAGTTATTCTTCTTCTTCGTATGGTGAAGGAGAGTTGGTGTACACATTCTTCTACGATATGTTCTGTTGTTTGAATGTGTCCACATTCATAAAGTTCAGAATCCATTAGGCCTCATTTATGCATCATATACGCAGAATGGCTGTGACTGCACCGGATGCGGTTTAATGAGGTCCATGTCTTCCGAGAGAGAGAGAACCCTGACAATTTAATAATAGGGTCTACAAGAAGGTGCTTGTTTTTCAAGTCTGCCACTGAGTTCACCACGAGTCTTCAGGGGAGTATCGTAATAGAAGCAATCTTTCACCTTCAGTCCAAAAAGGTTTCCTGGACGTCAAACGGCCTGTCAGGAAGTTTGCAAGATCATCTTGAAGAGGCATTTTACTATTCACGACATTTTTGTATTCCCTGAAGGTTGTTGTCTCTCGTCTTACAGTGGGCGGTGCGATATTCGAGAGGACAGTGAGCCAGTGTAGTGGGATGGAGGAAAGTGTGTAACCACTCACCATGCGCATAGCAGTATTTAGTTGCACGTCTCTTCTGTGTGTGTGCACTTCTAGCCACTGGAGCGCAATATTCTGCTACCGAGTAGACCAAGGCAATCATAGGTCTCACTTGGAAGATGTTAGCCGTAATACCAAGAATAGCATAAATATCATAAGGAATTAGTAATAAAATATTAATAATTAAAATAAAGACAAAAGATTTAACATTCGCGTATTAACATATTGCGGATTAAATGTGACATGAAAATACAAAGAATTTTTTGCTTATATAATTTTTTCTAAACCTTTTTCTTCTTTTTCCATTTTACTATCCCAAAATAATATAAATAATACAAGCATTTAAATGGAAGCTGTTTTGTTTCCCCAACCTTTCTATGGTGGTTTTTCATATTAAACTACGCCATTCAAATTATTTAAATAGTTCAAAAAGTATTTTGACGGAACGATTATCCACGCATATAGGTAATATCGTAACCGACCCCGTTGGTGTTTGCACTCCGAACCGCGGGTTTGCTAGCCCTGAACAACATTGAAGCATTCAAGTTCTGCTAGAGCCATTTGGCTTCTGTTATTATGGCACATGGTCGAGTGGTAAAGCACTTGGCTCATATTCCCACGGGACTACTCTCCGCAGTTCGGTAACATCTGCTAGCGGAATATTTTACTATATCGCAAGTGGCAAAAAAATGTATATCCTTTCAGACGTCCTGTTCTGTTCACGACCTAGATATCACTTTACTGTCGTGTGAAATGAAGTTGGATGTAAACAGAAATATGTGGTTTATCGCATCCTTGTATTACACATATTATTCATTTTACTACAACACACACTTTGTTTTATACCACTAATTTAATTTATCGTCACTGTAAAATTTGAAACTAAACAAAAATACATACAGTGAGCATACGTATAATAATAATAATATTTGGATAATTTGAATAGAGCCGTTTTTGTGAAAAATCACATTAAGGGCGCTGTACAAATACATATATTTACATGCATGTGTTAGGTGAGACACAATACAAAATAGAGTAAGAGGGAGACACAATATAAGATTAAACATTGGAGTGGTGAGACAGCAATATACTTACACATAATAGAATGGGATAACATATAAAACCAAAAAAAAAACGACAATGGAGGAAGTGGGAATTTTTCAATAAACGGGAAATAGATTTATTTATTTTATTTCTAAGAAACAAACAGCTTTTAATACAAACATATATACAAAGGAAGTTTAACAAAAGGTAAGTCAACAAAGTTTCTTGTGCTATCAGTGGTTAAATAAAGGTGTTTTATTTATGAAGCTAATAAGAGAAAGAAAAAAAACAAAATAAGGCGGAAGGGGGAAAGGGAAGAGGAAGATAGAATCGGGACAGGAGATACTCTCTATATATTTTTTACTCATGCATCGATTTGTGGTCGTACGTATTAGTTCGGTTCGGTATTTTGAAAGGGTATTGTGAAGAATGTCGATGTTGTAAAATTGTGCGTTATATTGCGCACAAATATGGGGAATTGGAGAATTTATCCTAAGATTTGTTCTGCTTCCGGGCAAATAAAGAAAATCGGTTTGTCGGGTGCTTTATAGGAATGATATTTTTCAATTAATTGGTTGGCGAATTCCGAAAAACCATGGCTGTTTAAACATATTCATCGTCAATCTAAACATAAATATTATATTTTATTGTTATTGAGTATTAATAATGACAAACAGGATTTAAACAGTAACTGCAATATCATGCAATGTGTAGTGTTTTATAATATTGTGTCTTGGGAGTGTAAAATCATATCTTCTCAAGCGAAAACTTTGTAATTTAACGTTTTGATCTGTAGCGACCTACCAGGTAAGTATGTTTCTGTATAAGATAAACATTAAGATATACATAATAAGATAAACCCTAGCAAGTAATATTTGTACAGCACCTTGAGGTGATTTTTCACAAAAACGGCGCTATACAAATCATCCAAGTATTATTATTATTATCATTTTATTATCATCTTCTGGTAATTTTTTATAGCCAACTGAGTTATTATCCATTTCTAAGAAATTTATTGCTTTTTTTATTCTTTCTTTAAAAACAAAATAGAGACGAATATTTCCGGTTGACGAATAACCTGTAGATACTTGAAAATCTCCTACTATCTACCATCACACTAAGCGAAAATATTGCCTTTGTCGTAATGGAGTAGTTAGGTAGCCGAGGCATTGAAGTCTGGGTAGGAACCCGATGCGTTTGCTAACTCAGCCACCCACCTGATTTATCTTTATAATTCGTTGTTTTTACTAAGGTAGGCACAGATTTTTAGCCTTCATGAACTGCACGCCACTGAGCTTCGCTATGTAAATTGGGTTTTACAAATAATAATAATAATAATAATAAGAGTAAATTTCTATAGCGCAGTTTTGTGAAGGTTCTAAGTATTATTTTAGTACTAAACCACGCCATGCTTAAAAATACCCTTGTCAGGTACCTATGTACACTTTTTTGGTGAAATTGTCCGATGGTTATATTTAAAAAAAAAAACTTGCAAAAGTCTACGTTGGTATTGTACATATCTTCTAAGACTCAAACATTACCTTTATAATGCAAAAACGACACAAAAATTTAAACACATAAATGCATTCAAAAGCGCTGAAGTGCATTAAAAGGTAATTTTTGGTAACGAACAATTACAAAGCACCGACGTTACTAATTAACTGCTGTACATGTAGGAAGAATTGATGTAAAATCTACCAGGTGGACCCTCCACTGGTAAAGACATTACATTTTTCAAGTACACCTTACTTTATCGTAAATATTATAAATGATCCGACTTCAAACTACGGCGAGAATAACAAACTTTTCATTGTTACCATGGCCTTTTTCTTTTACTCGAAATGCCTTCACAAAATTTAATAGTTCTTTATCACTTGAATTCATATTTTTAACCATTAAGCGGTCGCACGGCTTCGAAACAACCGCCCACTTCTTTTCCCTCTGTTACAGGTTTGTTTTGACTTATATTCATCTATTCTGCTAGGCAGCCCGAGATAGAGATTTTTTATTTTTTTTTATTTATTCATTAATTTTTTGATACATACATTCACACAAACGAGGTACAATGATTATAAAGTTTTTTTTTTTAACATTAAATTATAAATACATCTGAACAACCTGTGTGTAATGTATATAAAACAAAAAAAATCCCACATAGGCAAGGCCAGTGCGTGGGTATACCTGTATCAGTTAGTTGCAGTATATTAGTTTATTTGTATTTATACATGGATGTTGAAGGTAAGTAAAAAAAATCGAAAAACAAGAAAGAAAAGTGGGGAAAATATACAGATATAGCAGGAAAAAGTTGATATCTTTGGTTTTAATCCAGTTTTTTATTTCATTTTTGTATGTGTTTAAAGATGATGTGTTTGGAAACTTACATTCTGTAGATAGAAAATTGCATAACAAAGCTTTGAATAAATTAGCATCCATTCCTCTTACATCTACTCCCGTACTGTGCATAGGATTCAAAATTCAGTCCAGCGAAAAACGCCTAATCGATTTTAAATATGCACCCAACTTAGCAACCTAACCAGAAAAAAGTACATCATCCACTAGGGAAACATCGAGAGGGTCCTTCATAATTGTCCTGCTTAAAAAGGAGGCAATCAAAAACCCACTGCGTTTTCTGCACAAGAAATGTCTGCCGAGATTTCACCACTTTTCAGTGCTATTGCTGATGATGATAAAAAAAACTTTGGAATATTTTTGAAAAAGCATTGATTGGTAACTGGGTATTGTAAAAAAGAACAATATAAATAAATGAATTGGCACAAAATGTTTAATTGTTTCATTTAAAATTATATTTTATATTTTGTATGTCGATTAGGCTACGCGCGACCACTTTTGTCATAAAAGCCTGCGCGCCCGCTTGAAAGCTAAATAAAAGAAGAATTGTTATTTCTAAAATTTTTAAGGAGTGGTACCTTAGTTGCGCTCAGTATCTTCCTGGTAAAAGACCACCATTCAGAATCAAAAGGTTGCTTGAAATAATGTTAAGCATGTTTGGTGACCAGATTTGAATAGCCAGGTACTTTCCAAACTTCCCCTAAAGCATCTGCTTCCCTTCCCAACTCTCTTCCGCTTCACAACATGCCTACCCCAAATGGGAATGCCATAGTCACACTTGCTCCGGCAGTTGGTTGTAGTTGGGATTTATGTGCGATATTCAAATAACAAAAACCGTTATTCATCAAAAGAAATTACTAATTTGTTTACAAGTGTATGAAGCTATCACTTTGTGCTATCACTGTTTAACCACATTTATTTTTCACACCTACGGGTTTCGGAACTAATGTTCCATCTCAGGGCAAAGTATATACTAAACAAATTAACATTAAGCTTCTACTGTCCAACTGGAAAGTTCCCGTTTTAGGACATTCAAATTCACAAGCTTAATCAAGAGTTAAAGTCTGGCAGAAAGAGAACAACGAAACAATCTTAAAAACAACACTAAACACGACATAGAAGATGTACCTAATTACATTACATCGACGTGCTTAAATAACTCTAGTCCATCTCAACACAGAACCCCATAGTGATGTGGACTAAGAAAAACACAATATGATCAAATAGTTTACAAAATATAAACCCTGGAATGAACTGCCGCATGACATTATCAAATACTCGACAGAATTCAGAACTAAACTCATCTTCGTATCCATAAATTGAAGAAATGCAGTCGTTAATTGCATAGCTAGGCCAGCCAGTTAGTGTTTACCTAAGGTCATTAAATAGAAAAAGTTTAAAAATTCACGCATCGGTGTGCAAATGAGTCCATAGCCCGCAACACTGTAAATAACTAAAATTTTATAAAAAAATGTTAATATATATTAAAAGCTTCTTACGATTTTTAAGGTCCAGTCCTAAAAATTATAAATATGTCAATAAATACCAACCCTTCTTTTGCCACCAATCTTCTAATAAATGTAAGAACAATAGAAAAGGAGGATAAAATAGCAACTGAAACTTTCATCTCTATATTTAAATTTTCTAAAAAAACTGTGATCGTCTGAGGCGACCTGCCAGGTAAGTATGTTTTTCTGTATCTGTCTGTACATAATTATTTAAATAATAGGAAGTAATATTTGTACAGTGCCCTTGAGGTGATTTTTCACAAAAACGGCGCTATACAAATCATCCAATTATTATTATCATTTTAGATAATATATCATATGTATAAAATCGGCGTGTAAATCGGCGTGTACAACATGTAAACACATTTATTAGAGATTATTATTATTATTAATAACTAATATATGTACCATTTTTTTATTTTTTATTTTATTCTGTAAATATTTTAATGCTTACACCATATTTTGTATTTCAAATGTTTATTTATACAGTCGTTAGTAAAAATTTAAAATTAAAAAAATTTTTTTTTTCACAACATTAGAGGAAAAATAAACATTGTTTATTACTGTTTACGTACTTTATCTTCCTTCATTTTTTTCGTCTTTTTCTATATCTTATATTATATTTTATACCTATACAATATTTATTCTTATTATTTATTTTCTCTACTAAGTGATAAATAACCCAAAAACAATGCACCATATGAACATTTTAAACTGGATTCTTTAACACATACGGACTTCCCAATGTTCATTTTATAAGTATGCTAATGTTAATAATCTTTAAATATTCAAAAGCGATAAATTAATAAATTTTTTTTTTTTTACATGAATACCGCACAAGAGTCCCAACTGCTCCCAACCGTCTTTTTTTTTATTTTTTTATATGAATACCTCACAAGAGTCCCAACTGCTCCCAACCGTCTGGAGCCAGTGAGACTATGGCATTCCCAATTGGGGAATGTTGTGAGGCTGAAGGTATTGGGGAGGGGAAGGAGAAGGGGATGAGGAAGGTGGGGAATGCCTGGCTATTCAGATCTGGTCACCAAACACGGCTAAAAGCCATTTCAAGCAACGTTTCAATTCTGAATGGTGGTCTTTCACCAGGGCGATACTGAGAGTATCTTCCACTCTGGAGCCAGTGAGACTATGGCATTCCCAATTGGGGAATGTTGTGAGGCTGAAGGTATTGGGGAGGGGAAGGAGAAGGGAAGGGGAGGAAGGTGGGGAAATACCTGGCTATTCAGATCTGGTCACCAAACACGGCTAAAAGCCATTTCAAGCAACGTTTCAATTCTGAATGGTGGTCTTTCACCAGGGCGATACTGAGAGTATCTTCCACTCTGAACGTGCGCAAATATACTATATATTATTTTTAAATGAATTAATTGTGAAACAACACAAATTAATTAATAAAAATTACTTGCGCACGCCGGGATTTGAACCCGCGACCTTCGGATTCGTAGTCGAGAGCCTTACCCCTCGACCATGGAGGCCGTCGAAATACTGTTTTAATGCCAACGTTTATTTCCATAGCAGCAAGTGGAGTAGTATTGTCTTCATAATTATAAGGTTCGTCGGTTTTTAGCTCATTATTGATATCACTAGGACCATTCTAGTTCATTCTGTATCCGTTCATGGTTCTCCGTGGTCAGAAATCAAGTTTTGTGAGGACATTTTTTGTTGGTACCGCGTGGTAATTTATTTCGAGGTGCTATTTAACATGTTGTTAACTTAACTGGTTTTGAGACATAGTAGTTATCTGATAATTTTGTAAACTGGTTTCTGATAATGCAGTTAAGCGTTTTATCAATCAACGTGCCGAGTTAAGGTGACAGCTGCCTTATTACGGCCATTTCCATGTCCGCCAATATTATGTCCTGCTTTTAATATTGTTTCAACATTTTTAGAAAACTCGTTTCGTCTAGTGTTTATTGTTGGTTGGTTTTCGTAGCAATTCATATTACTAATGCTATAACCGCAGACGTATACCTAGAAGAGAAAATAAGGGTCTCATAAACATTAATTGGTAAACAGGTTGACCGTAGTAAAATCCGAAATAGAAGAAACTGTGGCATCCTAAATTAGGGAATATTGTTGAATGAAGGCAATGGGGGATTGGTAGATGATGGTTGGGAAATTACTTTAATCTCAGATCTGGTAACTAAATTGTATTGTAACTAGGTACAAGTTTTATTGTTTGCTCCATGGTGTATCTCGACTTCGGAAATAGTACATTTTGTTCTTATTAGTGCCGGGAAGGTTTAGAGAATATTTTGAATGAAATCCAATACGTAAAACTGTTTCTATAACGTTTAAAAATTAGTCTGCAAAACAGTGAACTCGCTATGTTGTATTGAGGTTAGCCCATAAGTTTACCGCTCTGATTATTTATAATTTTTAAACTGTCAATTCATGCTGGAATTCCATATTAAAATGAATTTCTTTTGATTAAAAACCTAATGTTTTAATTAAAAAAACAATAAATAAGTGGAAAAAAGTTACAAAGGTTTTTAATAAAAAAAAAAACATTTTTATACCACTCTGGTTAGCCACAGATTACATACTCAAAAGAAGAAGGTTTGTTTGGGTAGAATATTTTCAAAATGTAAGACACAAGTAGGTGCCTACTTAAGTACTTTATTATTTAGATATGTTTTGAAAACATATATATTTGAAATGAAATAATTTTTTTAAATTAATGTTTCTTTGTTTAGAGATAGTAATAGTTATCACAATGCATTACTTTTGCTGTCTAATCAATTATGGCACCCAAAAGAAAAGCAAGAATTCACAACTTCATAACTAACTAACTAACTAACTAACCATCACGCCGTTTCCCCGCAGGGGTAGGCAGAGAGGACGGACCGCCAAACAACTCGATCTTGACATACACTCCTTGCTTCATTCATACAACATTCATACAACGCCTCATACATTCTCTTCTGTTATTCCGACTTCTGACATGGCCCGACTCGAGTATTTGATTCACTTGATCGTGCCATGTCTTCCTCGGGCGTCCCCGGCTTCTTCTTCCATTCACATTCGCGTCATATATTCTCCTTACACTCCTTTCTTTGTTCATTCGCTCTACATGCCCAAAATAACCTTATTCCAAAAAATAATATAATCCCGAGCAAAGCCGGGTACACATCAACTAGTGTTAAATAATAATAATATGACTGCACTTATGATACTACTACTAGTTATAATCTTGCTTGTAAAAATATTGTTATACTTATAATGTTATCTACTATTCCATGTAAAAGTTCAATGGGGAGTTAATAAATTAAATAAATAAATAAATACGTATACCTAAAACAATTTCATGCGAATGTAAAAAAGTTGCCTGACCGCGCAGAGAAAATTGTGACACAACCTTTTTTTATTAGAATTTTTTTCCTATTACGCCAATAGTATACCCACCCTAATTATAGTGCCACACGTTTAAAATCATAGTTATCCAAGGCCCAACCTAAGGAATGAAGAAATAAGAGAAACGGCTGCACGGCCTGTTTCATACAAAACTTAATTTTGTATTTGAAGCCAAAAGCTCACCTGATTTTTTTTTTCATCAAAAAGTGTAGTAAATATCTATCTAGTACAGATTAGAAGTAATTTATTTATTTTTGTGTTAAATTATGAAATATAGGCCATTAAAGGAATTGATTGACACCTATAACAATTACTTGGTGGCTAACGGTGATGAAAAAAAAAGTTTTACCCCGTCTTCTTTGAATATGTAATGAAATATATATATATATTTTTTTTAAATATTAAAATAAGCATTATGGTGGACTTTAAATTAAATTAAAAACGACCAATTTACTTTGGAACACAAATTTTCTGTACATAATTTAAAGTATCCACCCGAAAAAACGTTCCTTTTTTCAAATGTCTTGTATTTAATTTTTTTTTTATTCGCGTAATCATATTTACATAGCAAATATAATTACGGTAAACCCGCAAATAATTTTATAAGTTGCATATAAAATTATGATTTTTTTTTGTTCATGGCCTTCATTTCATAATTTAAAACATAGATAAATAAAATACTTCTTACACGTACTACCTATTTACTGAACCTTTAATTTAAAAAAAATATAACGTTCCGTTTAGATGGGTATTTTGGCCTCAAATCCAAAATTAAGTTTTGCATGAAACAGGCAGCGCAGCCGTTCCTCTTAATGTTAATATTTATATTAAATTCGGAGCAAAATTCAAAAATCATCTCCTGGGAAAGTCATATCCATGAATGGAAGCTACCCGTTAGAAGCTTCCGCGACATTGTAAATAATTACAAATATTTGTAACTAAATAATTATTATCAAAAATCTCAAATAAAATAATGTCATCAAAAATATACCTTCTTTTCTGTTGCCAATAACCTCCTAATAAATATAATGTCAATTACAAATAGGATTTAAACAGTAACCGCAATATGTGCAGTGTTTTCTAATATCGTGTGCTGTCCGGGCAAAATCATATCTTCTCAAGCGAAAATTTTGTAATTTAACATTTTAATCTGGAGTGACCTACCAGGTAAGTAAGTTTGTTTCTGTGTCTGTTTGTACAAAATATGATAAACCCTAGCAAGTAGTATTTGTGCAGCGCCCTTGAGATGATTTTTCACATAAACGGCGCTATGCAAGTCATCCAAGTATTATTATTATTAAATTTTCCACGACAACAGTCACTGCATTTTTTTATAATTGCTAAGTGATTGGACTTTAACGATTGGCAACGAACGACATGGAGGCTTGTCCATGTATTTAATATTTGCAGCGGACACAGAGTTGCCAACCGTGTTTGTTCTGTTTTAGCTCCATAACCAGGCAGACAAGTTGCTACTTTGTAAGGCCTCGTAAGGCGTTCGAAACCCGACGACGACACGCCATAATATATCATGCCACAAGAACGCTGAATTATTCTCGGATTGCTGATAATGGCTTTGGAAGGTGCTCAGTGGACTAGACTTGAAGAGCTAGGTTTCTTGTTTTAGATGGTTTTATCATTTATGTTATCCCGGGTTTCATCACCAGGGCCATATTCAGGTGTTTAGCTACGAACAAAATACGCATTTCTAGGTGTTGAGCCATGAACAAAATGCGTATTTTTATGTGTTGAGCCATGAACAAAATGTGTAATTCTAGGTGTTGAGCCACGAACAAAATACGCATTTCTAGGTGTTCAGCCATGAATAAAATGTCTAATTCTATGTTAACTCTGAACCAAAACTTATGAATTAATAAAAATATATTTTTAAAAAATCTTCAAAATGTGCAAACCGAGTAGTCTTTGGAACTTCGACGAAATGTCGCTCCCCTCGAATTAGCTGCCTTGTTTGCCTGTGCTAAGTACGGCCCTGTCAATCACTCCGCCATGGCAGATAAGTGCAGTTCTTTGGAAAGCAGCTGAGTACGGAGAACGATCAATTAAACCGATCAACTGTTTGATCTATACCTATCTGAGACGTATTAATAAACATAACATTTAATCGGCTAACTCTCCACAACAGTAAAAAAAAATTCCGATATACTTAGTATTTTACAGGCGCAATTGGAGCAATGCTGAGGCACCGTATTAGTCAAGGCAACTACCTATTAATTATAGTGCTCTCTTTACTTAGTGCCTGCCACATGCCCAGCGAACATTAGTACCTAATA
>JAHDVE020004987.1:0-26853 GCA_022606495.2 Halesus radiatus | reverse complement strand
AGCACCGTGCTCGAAGCGACACTGATAGAAGGCAGGGTTAACTCTACTTGGAAGGAGGAGTATGATTTTAACGAAGGTTACAAAACAATTGAATTTAGCAGAACTAAACTGAAAGTTGATCGCTGTTTGCCTTGGGAAGTAGGGTATAAAACTGACAAATGTGATGTTGTGCAAGTTTCAATCAATGAAGTTGTTCCAGTTTCTAGTCTGTAACCCGTCAGGAACCCGGAAGGCAATGACCAACCCGCAGCTAAAATAGTGCTTAAAGGAAATCCTGTTTTAAATGTAGTTGGAATACTGAGATTAACCATGACAATATCCGAAGATACAGAATTAAAATCGATGGGAGTGTCCGTGGCACAATACGCAGTATAGACACGTTTGCCTGTTCTTTAAAGATTTTTTCCTATTTCCACTTAATTATACGTGTAACTAAACGTAGAACAAGGAACTGAAGCGGTGGATTGCTTAAAGTATAAGGTAGCTGAGTTAAAAATATCGTAAGAGAAGGAGGTTAGAGTAACTCCTCCCCCATATTGACTGTTAATAGTTGTAAAATTCAAAGGTGTGGCATTGGATAAAAATGTAGAATTACTGGGAGATGTCCCTGCGATCGCCGTGTTGAGATCCATTGCCGCGTTAATGTTTAAAAGTGAAGAGGGGTAAGTCCATGATGTACTGTTAAAATCGATGTTCAAAGCAGTGGGTGCCGCTGAGACCACTGCCAAAGAGTTGATTGTTGGGATTGGTTGGTACAAATAGGTTTGCATACCTGCTCCATAGAGCCTATAGACAGAGACAACCCTTAACAGGTTGCTGACGACCCCGATTGTATAGTTGCTTATCATGAAACAGATTGTCATAGATGAAGGAGGCTTGGAAATTTTCTGAACCACAGGAACGAGTAGCGAGAATTAATTAACAATTGTTGGTAAGTTACTAAAGAGTACAAACCTATTTGTTGGCCAAATATCTTGGGCAATTAAAACTCCTTTGTTTGGGGAGTATGTGCAGGAACCAGTCGAACATCCAATACTGTAACTTTGTGTAATGTCATCCAGAAAAGTGGTGCTATCTGCATATTAATCGAAAAACACCCCAATGGTATCGGCTCCTCTCGACTAGTTCAGCAATATCCCTCCAGCAATTCTTATCATAGTCGGAATTCTAACTCCTTTATTGTAGGTAACTGAGTCGTCGTAATAATTAACATATGCAGCTTTAATATTCTGCATTTCCACAGGCTCAACTGTATAAGCATTGATCAGAGAAGAACTTACCATCGTCCCGCCATTCAAAAAGGTGATTACGAAGTCTGTGAGATAAGAATCGACATAGATTGGACTGTGGAAGCCACTCGATATGAATTTGACTCTTCTCATCGAAAACACACCTGCTTTACCATCAGTAGGTGCATTGAAACCTCCTTGCAACATATTGCATTGTGTAATGCAGTTCCCACTGGTACATAATACCGCAGCAGAGGCAGAAGAAAATTGCGAGGACTATCCGCACTGGAAGTTGAACATCCCATACAGCGGTGCTGAAGTTGTATGGTCATACACATCCAGTTGGATATTATTGACTTGAGATCCTGTGATATTGTCATTGTATTTTTGGCATACTACCTGGTTGGTTTGGTAGCAGCTCGATGACGTTATGGTCCAGTTGTTTCCTGCAGAGTTGTAACCAACGAAATCGAGTCCCCTTGCCTAAGTGCCTGTTTCAAATCCGATGACCTTATTGTTATAAAGAATCTTCATTTCATAAGCATTGTTACCAGTCATTAATGAATATTTAGCTTGAGGAACTTTCAAAAAGAAAAGTAGTTGTTGCGACGATGTGTTCGTCGCAAGATTTGGAATAATGCCTGCGACAACCTCTGAAGTTTGTGAGGCAGAACTTGTAAATGAACTCACTGCCAGTCCGGTGGCCGACAAAGACTGGTCATCGCTATATGAAACGATCTGAGTATTTCTCAAAGAATAAGCAGTCGAGTGAATTCCTGTGGTATCAAGATATTATGTGTTTTGGGTAACTGTAATGATGTCAGAAGTTATTAATTATGAAAAAAGAGTCACTCCTGATACAAGCGTAACCCCATCCGCCAAATAGACGATGGACACAATCTTTACATCTCCAAAATTGGTGAGGGTCGAAGGAGTTGTTCCATCATAGTAAGCCTTCAAAGAAATAAAATATCTATAGCTGCTATATGCGTTTAAGAAAGCTCCAACGTTTTTACAGATAAGTGTTGGGGAAGTATAAAAGCAAAACACTGATGTGCTGCCGAATGAAGGAAAATTGTGCACAATTGTCCCTTCAAGAACTCCAGTGGCCATTAAATTTATGTGTACCTAAAACTGGCTGTCTACGGGCGAACTGTTTTGAACTGAGAAGCCAAAATCAAATGAGTTGACAGGTCCAAGGACTCCGCCGACACTGCTGGAAAATACTCCAAAGGTCACTCCGTTAGTGTTTGCATCAGAATATCCTTTTTGAATTCCCCAAAGAAATCTAACCCTGTCAGCTCCGAGGTCGTTAATATTGATTAAACTCACGCTCAAACCAGTATTCACGAACCCGTTCTCTTGTGCATTGCCCGTTTTTAGGTCAACCCAATACCCTTTGAGTCCTCTCATCGATGCATAGACTGGGTTTTCTATCTGGACAGTTAAAGTTATGGGAGTGCCAGCAGTAACGCTCGAAGTCGAAAAAGTCAGCCCTGATAATTGTTGATTTATGATGCAGTAATTGAGAATGGTGTCCGTTGAGGAACATTCTCCAACAAACATAAAGTCACTGTACATTGTAGATCCAGTTAGATGGACAGCACTGTTGTAGTAGACCAGTATTGTGAAATTTCCCCCATTCAGACTCGTGATCGAAGGAGTGACAACGAGCTGTGCGTAATAAATTGCTGACGCTGTGTTTATAGAGGTGTCAGTTGAGGTCAGACTTATCCCTAAAGTGGCAGATAATATGATAGTTTGTATTGAGTAGTATCCGTATGCCATATTTTTGTCATAAACAATCGCAGTCGACTCGGAATAGCTCGATGTCTGCATTTTCACGAGACCTATATTTAATGTAAAAGTAATTGCCGGATCGGGGTATACTCGTAATCTGAACCAAGTTGAATTTTGAAGCCCCATCCCTAAACAAAAATAGTAGGTGGAGTCAGCTGTAATCGAATTCATCACTGCCGTGATGCCACTTTGAATGACGTAACCGTCCTCTGATTCCAAAACTGCAGTTACAGTAGTTTTGTCAGGAGCAATATGAATCAATTCAGGCCATATGATTACGATGAAATCAGTAGACACTAGGGCATGATCGAGTTTGAATGGAAGAATATAGGACACAGGCTGTCCTGTGTATCCATACTAAATAGGAATGACTGAAGGGGTTCCAATAAAACCAGAAGAAGAGACGCAACCCAAAAGGGTAGCTAGAAATAATATTGTCTGTATGTTAAAAAGCATGAAGCAATTTATATAAGATGAACAATATGAATATATCGAAATGAGTAATAATCGAATGAATGGATAAAATATTAATATTTGATATAAAATCTACATTAACGAATCCATATTCAGATATAACTATCAAGACGTTATGATTGACAAAGATATTAATTCGTTCAAAAAATGATCAATAATGCCTGCTTACAGTTGTCCTGTTTTATTTATTATTTTTTAGAACCTTAGAAAGTGAGTGTGACATCGTAAATAGCATATTAGATAAAACCTTAGTCCACTTATTTACGCATACATCTCGCATAATCAATGTGGTCGGGTTAAATTATGCGAAACAGGTCTCGTTCTCGGTTAACACATCCTCGGAGTCAAGGCTTTGTTCGAATATTTCAAGTAATATGGAGAACTAAGTGCCGAAATTTCTAAAAGCATGAAGGTATGATTAACTTGTCAAAGGTTGTCCGCTTGATGCAAGACTTTAAATTTCGCACTTGGGGCAATATTTTCTTTTGGCTGGCTCTAGAACCTCTGATATTAGAGTTTTTTTCATAAAATCTTCTAAGGTATCATCATAATACATAGACAACTCTCCAGTGTGAATATCAATAAAAATATGTCGATGAAACTCATTTAATCTGTCATCCACGCATTTAGTTGCTGGCTCGCTCAACGGATAAGGCCCGTGATAAGTTTCTGAGGGATTATCATTATCTCCATTTTAAAAATTAACATTAAAATTGCGATTTAAATCAACTCCTACTAAAAATAAATATATTTAAAAATAAATTAAAGAAAATAACAGATCAGTACCATTATCGTTAGTTCTTTGACACCATTTTTATTGATTAAAAACCATACTTCGTGCTGGGTTCAAGTAAACGAACATTTATAAATTAATTAGTTAATTCAGGGATCGGTTTTTAATGTATGACTTAAAGAATGATAAGCAAGTCTCCACTGAGACAAGTTCTCTGGCATGGATTCCGCACACTATCAAAGCGTTATATTTAGCTTTGTGATTGCTTGCTCGAATCGAGTAGGTGCCTGAACTTGTAAGACCACATTTTACCTTGAGTATAGTTAGATTTGGTTCAATAATAATTCAAAGGGTTTTAGGTACCTTTTTTAGGTTCGGATAAGCTTTTAATAATTTGTCAATTTCATGATCGATTTCCTTTTTTTAAAAAAATATAGAGAGTAAGAAAGATACTTCAGGAGATTTGTAGAGATCATTTGGAGTAGTTTTCAGGAATATGTTATGCAATAGTACAGATAATATAAAAAATAAATATATTCTCATCACTGTCTGTATATGTAATTATATATTGAATCGAATAATAACAAAAAAGTAAAAAAGTAAAATTAAAATATTTTATTGTAGAAGTAAGTTCTTTACTAATAGACAAATCCTTCCTTTTGGTCGAATAAACCATATCCATTTTTTACATAGACTTGCGATAAATTATTTTAGATAATTTTATTTAATAATATCATTTTTTATTCCATTTTTTAAAATGAATATTTTATACATTTATAAATGGTAAATTCGATTAAAAAATAAAAAAAAAATCGCATCATCATTTCTTAGAAAAAGTCTGATACCCTTGTCTGTCTGCATCGCTTTCAAACTTTGCGATAAAATTTACTTTCTTCACCTCTGTGAATCCTTCCGCGAGATCAGGAGCTTCATGATTTTTGAACCAACTGTGAATAGGAATTGAGCCAGCCTTTCCCGACAGATGTTTTCTCTTGTCGTGCACTACTCTCATATAGTCATTATGAAAACAGTGGTCTTTAGGGGTTAAAAAATAGAAACATCTCACAGTATATCCGTATTTTGTGGCCAGCTGAGAGAAGTAACTTCTGTCTGCCCTCGAAGGGTTCGTGTTATCAATAACCACTGACTTTCCTTTCTTGATTTCTTCTTCAGCCACTTTATAACATTTTTACTTTGTTTTTAATGTGTCCCTATTTACTCTGGAATAAGTCGGAAGATAGTTTTGCCAAAAGGTTGATTTCCCTGAACCTGGAGCTCCACAAAAAATAATCATCTATTTCTCAACAGCCTTGACTGAGTCTGCTTTTTCGCCCTAAAAAATTGACCCTACTTCTGGAATGCTTTTGCCGTTAAATCCTTTGACCTAAATTTATTTCTCTGCTTCCCCTAAGAAACAGACTTCTGGGGTTTGGAAAGGCACTGCGTTATTTAATGCAAACTTAAGATCAGTATCGCTAAAGTCTTTATGTTTTCCAAACTTTCGTCCAGCTGCATCCCCACAAAAAAAAGAGGCTTTTATGTTTATTTGGATTCCAGCATTATTTGACTTTGAAAGATATTCCCACATTTTGGTAGAAGGTTTCCTGTACTCATCATCGGCAGAAGCTACGAACGCTTGGAACTTGACCCCTGCAGCCCTGCTGATGTCCTCAATTTTCTTTTTGATGTGTTAAGGTTTTGCCTTGCCTTGACTGATACCGTTTTGGTTCGTAAAGATCACAAGTTTGTAACCATCAGCTTCCAGTTCCTTCAATTTTTTCGGAACTGATTCATGCCAGAAGACCCAGTCTGAAGCGTCTTTAGGGAACTTTGCTCCTGACTTCACCCGAATGAGAGTGTCGTCCATGTCGAATGAGGCTATTTTGACAGAAGGAGTTGTTCCACAGTCTCCAAAATAGAGAGTATCGATCATTTTCCAGTCGTACGCGTTGAGGTCGGCATTTTTTTCAATAGAAGCTTTCTTCATCACTTTCAATCGATAGTATTTTTTTTTTAGTTAGTTATTTGTAAATTAATTTTAACTTGTTGTAATATTATAATATCAATAATTTGAGTGCCTTTTAACATAATTCAAAAATACTAAGTTATAATATAATTAAAAAATCCTAAATAAAAACTGAGCAATTATGGGCAATAGGTTCGGCGCAGTCTAAAAAGAATGAAATAAACCAATCATATTATATAATAAATATATTTTACTAAAAGTATCAAAAAGATAATTCAATTATTGATTAAATTCAATTTAGTTAGTCGAAATTTTATTTTAGTGCAATCGTTGTTTTTTATTTCAATAACTGATAATTTTTATATTCTCTAAATACTAGTGTCCGAAGACAATACATACTGGAGTTAAAATTTTCAATAAATACTCAATCACCGGAAATATAGCCACGTGGGTTGATTTTAAGCATGTTTGATTTTAAGAGTTATTGTGATTGAAAAAAGAATGATGTTATATCAAGATGGAGCGAATACTTTTAAAATAAATATCAATATAAATCTATGGAGTTCCTTTTAATTGTTTATTATTTTTTAAATATTCAGAGATATCAATGAATGTTGATTATTTTATTTTAACAATAAATAAAAATTAATATACACATCTATATATTGAATAGCTATTCCATACATTATCAAATCAAAGTAATGAATCAAATTTACCAACATTCAAATATGAGAACCAGCTATACCCAGCATCCTCCTCCTTCGCAAAGCTCGCCACAGCCAATAACTTTCAGTTATTGTTAAGGCGTCCAACAAAGATCAATCTCCAATATCCAAACCATAAAACCAAGTACGCCCGTACTCCACCCTTTCACTGCCTTAACTGCTAATAATTTCAGCGTCTCCAGAGCCACAATAGACTGGCACCACTAGTATGATAAACTCAATATCAAATTTCAGGAATTGATGCTACAGAGGCAAGGAGGAACTATCTCTTTCTTTCCACAGAATCAGATAATGAAATCAGAGACCGAGTTCGTAATTCCTCCGTAAACAACGACGGGCAGCTATATTTCAGGTGATCGTCACGATCAGTTAAGATATCTAGAGCTGTATTCGAAATTGTCTGACCAAGAGGCTTAATTCGAACGATCTAGACAGACGATAGCAGCCCTCGAAAAATAAAAGAATTAATTGATTACCTACATTAATAATAACAACAAAGAACACGTTCAGGATAAACAGGATGGTTCCTTCGAATAGTTCCAAAGAAACGCTTCAATAAGAGAATAGAATTTGATATCGCAGTACGAAAGACATATTTCAGGGCTAAACCACGAAATATATAGGCTTCAGTCGAGAGAGTAACACGGAGACAGAGATCAGGGCCAAAATATTATAGAAAACGAACTCATTGAATATAAGAACAGGATAAATCTTCTCGAAATCGAGATTTAAAGATGCAACGCGATCATCTTGAAGAAAAACTCAGAAATATTAGAGATGAAACACAATTTTGAAGACTATCATGAGGAGAAAGTCCACAATTTGGAACTAGCCTAAGCAAAGAGACTTTTGGCCGAGAGAAATGATGAAATCGCTGAACTCCGGCATAAGCTCTTGAGCACAGAAAAAAAGGTGTCACTCTGTCAAAACGAGATAAACAACCTAAAAGTGAACGCTGTTAATCTAGCTGAAGTCTAGGATTTTCACAGATATATCAGTGATTTAGAGTTGAAGCTGTCCTTGACCAACTGTGAGCTATCCAACGCGAATACTGCGCTCTCGGAGATGAACGCACTTCGATAAATCAATGAGGAACTTCAGGCCCAGGTCAACAGATCCTACAAGGCGTTTTCTGACGCCCAGCTAAAACTCTAAACTATGTAATCGTCAGATAAATACAATCAGCCAATAGGTTAAAAAGGCCACAATGAACTGAGAGATATTTTATTTGAAAATTAGAGACTCAGAGAGCAAAATGAGGCCAGTGATAGCAGGGTAAATTATCTTTAAGAGTAAATACACAAGATCAACAGTCAATTAAATCAAGATCGAAGCGATTTCTCTCAGGTCGAGCGAAAATTATAAGAAAAAATAAGAGATTTGGAAACCACCCGAGCTGACTTAGAAAGAAAAATTACCCAACTGATCTTTGAGCTTGAACATAAAGCTAAATAATTAAGAACAGTCATACAAGGTCACCAAACCTAACTAAATTCTAATGTTAATAAAGTTTAAAATTTGGAAGCCCAACTACAGTCCTTAAAATCTGCACTGGATAAAAAGACTTTGGAACTAGAATCGACTAAAACTGACTTCTAATATACACTGAAAAAGAACAAATAATAACATGTTCATTCAGTCCAGCTGACGCTTCGGCGATATGAAGAAAGAATTCATCATCTTGAAAATAAACTATAAACCAGAGTTTCTTCAGAACCAAATGAGGAAGTATTTACAGGAACTTCTGGAATAAAGTTAGATGGAGTTAGAATTCTTAAAAAAGAGAATCATAGCCTCAAAAAATTGGTCAATTAATATTCTTAGAAAGCCTAGAATTATGATCAGGCACAACAGCTGATGACTAAAATGCAAGAGAGAATTTTCGAATTTCAATAAAGGATATCAAATTTGCTCGAAGGCAAAAACCCTGAATAAGTTTTAAATATTCCAAATAAGTTCCTTATTCCTGTGCAAGATAAAGAATCAACTGAACTTCAACAACTAATTACAGAGTTGAATATAAAACTCAAAAAAATTAAAGCATAGAATGATGTCTTGAAAAGCAAGGCCAGCAAAAATAAAGAAATCAAGTAAAAACTCCAAAAATTCAGTTAGGACAACAGAAAACTGGCTGGTTAGCACGAGTAAAAGGTTGAAAGATTGATTGCCGAGGTAAACCGACTCAGGCTGGTGACTTAAGACTACGAAATAATTCTTCAATAACATAACAAACATTCTCAATACCAACATCAAATGAGTTTTGATGCTCAAAATAATGAGCGGCTCAGACTGATGGACGAAAAGGTGAACTTCTTTAAACAGAAGAATAGCTAACTGGAAATAAGAGTAAGTCAACTTATGACCTTGAACTCAGACCTCAAAAAATAGTTGGACCGATCAGCGGAAGCCACTGCCAACAGCCAAAGCATTGTAATCCTCAATAAACAACTCTCATATCTGGAAAATAGCATAACAACACTTCGAGACCAACTCAGGTATGCCCAGGAATAGAATGCGCTCATACGAAGCGAGCTAAATTCACAACAATTGCGATTTTAAAAACAATATACTTCCAAAATTTTAAACGTAGAAGCAGTAATCAGATAAAACTCCGCTACCAAGACGAGCTAATTGTCTTAGGCCATGAACCGATGGGAAATTTAGAGAAATAGATTGATGAACAGAATCAAAGAACTTGAAAATCATAATTTTTTATTAAATGACCAGCTTCAGAAGATGGATACTTCCGATTTCAATACGGACAAACTTCAATAATTATCAACATCAGCTGTGTAGGAAACCGGAGAACTATTATATTATTTAGAAATTATCAAGAGTAGTCAAGCTGAGCTGGAGTCGCTTCTGATTGAGATTGGCGCCCGCTGGGATGTCTAGGATGCCATACTGAAGGCAGCTTTTGAGAATAAAATGCGATGTGAAGAATGCGTGAGTGTGTTGATAGGCAAGATGGAAGCAAGAATCCATAAAATCAGATAAATTTTGGGTTGAAGATAAAAAATAACATGAAATATAATATTATTATATTTCAATATAAAACCACTGTTAGTATTTCGATTATTTTTATTAAATTATATTGAAACTGAATTAAAAAAACAGATTTTCAACAAGTAATCCATTAAAACAAATTAAAATTTATATATTATTAAGAGATGATGGACTCAAAATTAAAAAAAGTCATTCTCATAACAACCATTCTAATCTTATCTATCAGCTTGCTTCTGAACACCTATCACCGAGACTATCTCTACCTGCATGGTTTGAACAGCATCTCGCGCATGCAAGTTAGTTAATCTTTTCTCTTAGTGTTTCGTTTGATTTCCCTGATATTTGATCCCAACATAATCATTGTGGTTTTTATGTTTTTCTTTCTCATTGCTCGCAACAAGGTCCCAATGATGATGGTTCTCATATTCACATTTACCAATGTTTTCCTATTCGCCATAATGAAGGCTATCTATGCTGATTCAAGGCCTTTCTGGACGAACAAAGCAATCCGAAATCTGGATTGGGAATGTCCGCTCTCATACGGCAACCCAAGTGGTCATTGCTGGTTCGCTCCGGTGCTGGCTGAAATATTCATTTACTAGTACTTTATTAGATCTAGAAAATGGACTCCAAGCAATAATAAAATATACTTGCTCTATCTACTCCCTCTGGCTTTGGCAATTATAATGCCTCTCTCTCGGATGTACCTGGGAGTTCATTCTCTGGACCAGGTAATTCATGGTTTGACATATGGACTCGTCAGTCTCGTCCTTTACCACGTAGCCTTCAGAAAACTGACTCTCAGATGGTTGGAGTGTTTTTTAAGCAAATCCCTCCCCAGACCTGCCTTAATTCTGACTGTGTTTGCCAACCTCTTATGTATCGCATTACCAATAATAATATATGAAGCAAGACAGACCCACAAGATTACTGTTTAAGAAGTGCTAAATATTCTAGCCAGTTGTCCTCATTCAAAGAGTTCGCCTTTATAATCAGAGAACCGTAACCTTATGTTCACTGCGGCCATAATCAACATGGTTTTCGGTTGGATTTACGGCCTGGTTTCGATTCGATCAACTCAGAGCTATTCTTACTATTTTGGTAGGTGGTAATATTCAAAGACCGAATTGCAATGGAAGCTCGCTAGATTGATTCTTGAATCGGGATTTCTGGGTTCTCCAGCCTTGCTATTGATTATAATGATTAAGTTCGTTCTCTTTCCCGCATCATCAAATGTCGTAATCTATCTGAGTATTTGCGTCGGAATTCTTGCGGGAGGATATCTCTCGCTCGGCCATTCAGGAAGAATCTTAAGAAAACTGAAGATTGTTGTTCAAACAAATACTAAATTTGACTGAAATGAACAAGCTCAGGTCAGTAGTCATAAAAAATTGAATCTTTATTGAAAAAGTTTAAAAATCAATTTGGCGATATATCTATACAACAACCAACTACTTCAAAATTATATATCATAGTGTATCATTAATTATTCATAATGTTGACTCTTTAAATTTATAATGTGTTTTATAAAGGTAAAATAAAATTTTTTAAATTATCAATTCTGATTGAATTATACATGATTAAATATATACATAAATAGAATAAATACCTTTAAAAATTGTCATATTAGATTAACTTAACTACAAATCATAATTGTGCTTTAATAACAATTTAACTCTCTGAGATGAATACATAACGAATCTTTAAAATCATGAATCTTGATCAAAGAGTTATTCTCCAGGTGCAATCTGCTGACCTGTAAAATAAATTTATTTTGTAAAACTATATCGAGTCCCGCGAACTCTTTCCACGCAGTGTTCATAACCCAAAGGTATAATTACGTATGTCCAGTCTTCCTAATCAGGATATATGCAGAGAGTTTTCCCATAGTTTTCCTGAATTCTAAGACAACCACCTTTGTATCTTTATTAACTGTAGGGTGGGAGCACAATTTGGGTTCCGATATGTTCATACCCTTATTTTTCTCTCACTTTGTCCTTGTGCCAAGCAAAGTGTCCACCTATGTACCTCAGCAGATTCCAGCTGTCATCATTGAATATTTCGCTGTCTTGCCTCTTGCTGAAAGTAGAGAGATAACCACCAGCTATCTTTTGCAGGGGAGGCACACTGATGCGCACCACATCGCTGAGTCTTATAGTGTCGTCATATACGCGAATTTCTTCAGTTTAAGTGCTGACCCCGAAGTGTGATTTTTGGAAATCCGAGTTGCGTAAGGTCTCGAAGTATCCTTCTGGGATGAGGTGTTTTGGAAATAGAGTATGAAATAAGGGAAACTTGGGGTATCGCTTCGAATAATGTAGAATAGGGTTGGCTTTCAGTCTGTCGACGACTCGCGCTTCTTCCGAGAAGTTTATTCCAAGATCTTTTGATTTTAATGGATCTATTTTTTGCGAATCGAGCTCATTTGCTTCAATCTCCATGGGTAGTAAATATTGAATATTTTAATGTCTAAAAAAAAATAAGTATATTAAGTGAAAACAAAATAAAAAAACCTTAGTATTATCGCATTCTATTAAACATCTGTTTATTACCGAACTGGAAAAGCTTGAATGATTAGTTAAATACAATCAGATGTCATCATAATGAATATATTGTATATACATTTTATATAGATCAACAACATGTCTTCTTTTTATTAGAGTTGTTCTGCTTCTTCAAAGTTATGGTTTTTGGTACAAATCTATCATGGTTAATATAACACAATATTATTAATGATATTTCCATTAATTTATAATATATTCTTTTTACGTTTAATCAGGATAGCTAAGAATGGATAATTTCGCGATCTATTTAAATGCTTTTTCGACATTAGTCGCGTCGCGGGCACTGGTTTCAAAAAATTTAATGTTGCTTCCTTTGTTTTCCAGTTGTATTCCCATCTACAGCGAAACTTCTCTTTCGGAGTTAAGGTCAGATTTATTACCTAAAATCACGAAAGGGAATCTACTAATATCTTTTACACCCCCTTGGCTTATAAAGTCCGAACGCCATCTCTCGACCCCGTCAAAACTCTAATGAAATAAACAAATTTAATCAAATACTTTATTAAAACATTATTCTCTTTGGTAGTATTATTATCAAAAGTATCTAGTCTATATAATTGTATTTCGTATAATTTCGTACATTCCTCTTAGTAATATCGTAGACAATAACGCAGCAATCTGCTCCTCTATAAAATGCGCCTGCCAACCCTGCAAATCTTTATTGGCCTGCAGTGTCCCAGATTTGCAGAGTTATGTTTCTGTCGTCGATGATGACGTCTTTGCTGCTGAAGTCTGCGCCAACTGTGGCTTTATAGGTTTGGGTAAATTTATGACTCACATATTGGTTCATGAGGGAGGTTTTGCCGACACTGTACAGATAAATCAATAAGGTGCAAAGCTATGTGGGTTGTTATTTATTACTTGGCATCCCCGAGAATGATTATTTTAAAGAGCTGTTTCTGTCTACTTGCCATTGTCTTTGATTATATTCTGGTTTATTAAATGGATATATTTTATTAGATTTTAAAAAATATAAAAAACATATGTAATTAAACTCAACTACATTAGATTGAAGACCCATTTTCTAAAGTATATTTTTTGTATTAAAAACACAAATTTTAAAATTACTATATTCGAGTATGACTCGTCAGATCGAAGTCTAACTAAATACACAATACTGTATAATTTTTAGGAGATAATTATATTAAAATTAAAAAATGGAGAAATAAGCTGTACTTGCTTACACATAAGGGAGATATGAAACTGCCCTGGAAAAATACAATGCACTCATCGAAGCGAATCCAAACCAGTCCAAACTCTACCTCAACAGAGCAGCTGTCCACGAAACCATCTCAGAGTACCAAGAGGCATAGGCTGATCTCAAACGGGCCATCTAAATCAACTCATCATAATAACAAGCATATCGACTCCTAGCCACAGTCTATAAAAAGACAAACAAATCAGTCGAATGCAAAAATATTTTGAAGCTCGCGTTAACCAAGTTTCCCTAAAATAACAAATTCAAATCCATGCTCGAAGAAGTGGAAGAATCGATGGCAGTCAGCAATGAGGAGGACTATGTTGACATGATGTTGGCGAAAGTATGCCAACATTCTGAAATACGAAGCTTTATGAAAGATGAGTCTTTTTTGACGAAGCTCGAAATGTTGATCAGAAATCCTTCGATTTTGAACCAATTAGCCAAGTCAGACAAAAGAATTATAGCCGCTTACGACGCTATGTTGGCTGAAAGCAGTGACTGATATTTTTCAAAGCAATTGATTTTCTTGTAAATATTTAATAATATTTCAAACCTGAAAGAATGCTTCGAAGCAAAAAAATAGTTATATTGTGAAGAGTGTTCTAGATATATACATAAAAATTAAAAGATATTTGAAATTATGCTTTATGCATTGTAGATCAATAATTTTATATATATTCAATATAAAATAAACAAATATAATAAATATGAATATGATCGATACTGATTTTGTAAAGAAGTCAAGAGTTCATTACCTCACTTGTTCAGCTGGAGATCTTCATCACGGCGAGCTTCTGACATTTATCTGTGTTGACCCGATCTGCACCAAGAGAGGACTCATTTGCCCAGTCTGCAGAGCCGACTCGCATCCCGAACATAAAGTAAGACCCATATGCATTAGCAATTCTCTATTATCCGACAGACGATCCCACTCAAGTTGTTTCTCCAAGAGGTCAAAGATAGATTTTTCGCTCAAAATAGCGAAGAGGATATAGCCAGCCTTCCCGACTATTTGAGGCAACTTGACCTGACTCGACAAAAGCTTCTCTCGCAGCTGGAAGACGGTGTCAAAGAAATAGCCATTAAAGTCAAAGAGGCAGAGATCAAAATCCGAACAAATTATAATAACCTAAGAAACATGGTGCTCACGCAGGTAAAAATAGTAGATCAATAAACATTATGGAGAACATTTAAAATATTAACATTATTAATTTGATCTCGTTAAAGTCAACAATATCAAAAAAGCTACCTTCTTTGCTGATGCAGATGCTTTCCCCGAATCCCGATCGAGACGTCGAGAGTCTCGTTGATTAATTTCAAAAATATGCAAGTCTCATTAAATTCTAGGCAGGTATATAAATCTAAAAGAGTTCATCTATACGATGCGAATATCTCTATTTGCGACTTAGATAAACTGCAATTTTTTGATCAGTCCAAAGCACTCGTCCAGCAATACGCTTCCACGACTGACCAGTTGAAAACGCAACTCGACTCTAATTTAGTTCAAATATCAGCATTGTTTGATAGTCTCCCTTTAAGCGTGGATCCTTCTAAGGCAGTTCCTCCACCAAATCCTTCCAAATATACATTTTCGACGACCGAGAAACAGTATATTTTTTAAATATAATATATAAAAATCAACTTTCGCCTTTTTATTTTTAATTATTTAGTTCATGCATATCAATCAGCCAGGATGGAAAATAATTGTCAATAGCCGATGGGTCGTTGTTTGAAGACAGTATCGCCGCATTAGTCAATTTAAATGGATCTCCGGAGACCAAACAAACCATTTTATTCAAAGTCGAATCCTCAGAGCCTGATGTAGAGTTCGGGATGCTCTCCCCCGACACTCTCGCTGTTAGCTCCTACTGCCTTTATCCTCCTGGCGAAGAAGAGAACGAAAGTGTGGAAGGATACAAACCCTAAAACCCTTATACCAAGGGAGTATGTCTAATAAGCAGTTACGGAGAACTGACTTCAGAGTGTTTCCAGGCTAACGTTCCGGCAGAAGATTATAACGATTCAGTCGCTTCTCAGGATACTTTCAGAGTAGGTAACGAGACTTTAAAGGTGGAATGGGACACGAGCACTAAGAAAGTAACGTTCTCGCTGCCAGGAAAGGCGGACGTGGCCCCAAAATCAGTGGTAATATCCAACTTAAACGACGAGGAAATAAAGAAGTTGAAATTCGGAGTGATAATGCATAATCCGACTGATAAAGTTAAAATAGTGTGAAGATATGTATTTAAATATATGTAATAATATATTTTTGATGAGATTAGTGATAGAATGGAATAAATACATTTCAAACCAGGTTCAACAAATACAATTTATTTTAATCAATATAAATATAAATATCTATAATATTGTATCATATTTGTATTTGTAATATTTTGAGAATACTTTAATAATATGTATATGTAATTATATTTCATTTTTATATATCCATAACTTCGACATATGATATAAACGAATAAATTATTTTTTATAGTCAAAACGTTGGTTCAATGCTTATAAGCTGTGACTTTTAATATTTTACGAGTTTCTGTACCATCGTTGAAAAACCGTACCGCAAGAACATTATGGATCCTCACCCGATTTTCTTGTGGATGCGTCTCTATCTGGAGCTTAAACTTTTCGTACAATTGTCTAAATGCTTCGAACTCGTCAAGTTGGTAGATAGGATGCAGATATTTTGCCATCAGAATGTTGTCAGTATCGATGACTTTGTTGTTAGTCACTTCAATTTATTGTTGAATACTCTCTTCGTCTCGATTGTCGGCAATAGTATCTTATTTGATTTGCGATGAGTCTAATGGATGATATAAATAATATCAGTTAATAAATATAATATATCAATAATACATAATTAAATACCAGGACGACGACGGTGATTGGATTCGAATGGGCGAGAGGTTTTGCTTCTTAAACTCTCGTTGATTTTCTATAATACACAAACAACAGCTAAAATGATATTTTCTGCACTTCTTTGAAGTTAAAGCTCAACATGTGCAATAGCTATCATACCAAATAGGTATAGTTTCCGATCGAGTTTATACCTAAACCAATTTTTGTTACTCACCAGTGTAGATATTAACTCATTACATCGAGCATTTTTAGAAAATGCCGTGACAGTGTTGGCTCGATGCGAGTGAAAACAGGCCAGGATAAGTCCTAGAAGCCGAGATTTGCAGATTTCGAATTATGTTGATTGAAAAAGGCTCAAGCTTCGATCGATTATTTTGTGAATTATTTGAGAAGGCATTGTGGAAAATTTAATGAGACCCTGGCTCAAAAGTACTGGAATGTGGTTAAGCATAGACTATCGGTCTTTATCGATGTGGACTTCGAGTGCTGTGTATAACGAGTCTAGAATATTCGTGATGTTATCCAAATGCTCCTCTTTGTCAATGATTCGATTGAGATATAAATAAAATTGTCTTTGAGTTAGGAAATGAGAAAAGTGATCCAGGGTCTGCCTTAGAAATAGACGCTGATATTCGGATAATGTTAGTTTTGGAACTTTATCGATTAAATCGCCCATAAATTCGAAAATCTTGTCTTCAATATGTGTTTTTAAGGCTAATGATACTGGACTAAAGCTCCTTTCTATTTCCTGCAGTCTTAATATATTTTGTTCCTTGGTTACCATTGCACTCAGCATATTCATGAGAGTGTCATCTAATTTTTCAGAGTTTTCAGTCTTCAAAAGGTTTTTAGTAACAGAGTCCACACATCTGCTGAATAACTAGGGTGAAGTTCTCAGTAGAGTTTCATAGTTATTTAGGACCAAATTTTCGAAGAGCCGTTCGGTTGGTTAAATATACTGGAATATTTGTCCAATTGTTTCTATGATGGGTTTATAGACCAAGTGACTCGGAATGTTGGTGAGGAACTTGCAAAGTGTGGAGATGCATTGGGCCTGAAAAACCGGACCACATTGAATGAGATTGGAAATTTCGGGCAGATGGTTATAGAGCCGATAATATCCCACCACGGTTAGCATGCGTAATTGTACCATCTTCGATGGATCGGTTTTCAACATTTCGACACATTATACCAGCTTTGTTACGACCAGAGTACACATTTCATTTCGCTTTAAAACTTCCTGCAGAAGCAGTGATAGTTGGAGAAGACCCACTTAAATTTTTGTCTCGTTACACTCATTCAGTATCTAAAGTCCTGGGAGTTGTTTTCTGCATAAATAATTAACAATAAAAAAAAATCACATTATTTGAGAAAAAAACTATACTTTATGAGATCTTGTGCTTATTGACTTCCATAAGTACAGCTGATTAGGGCCAGACACACATTTACGACAAGAGGCAATAAGCCATCTACTCGCTTAACTAACGATAGGAGGAATTGGGCGACTTTGGCTTTAAGACTTCCTCCAACCGCTTCACAATAGTCTTCAGTTGTTTGCACAAGTTCATGTGGATCTTCATGTTCCAACTCCGACAAAGAGGTTTTTGAGTACAAGAGACCTTTCTGATAGAGTTAATAAGCGGCCATCTCATACATTGAATAATAGTTGTTAATGGGAATGTTAAGATCTAGAAGTTAGACGATTTGAACCATTAATTATCGCTGCAATACACCAGCATTTTCCCAGTCTGTCGCCGCTTCATTCATGAAGGTCATGAGGCATAGCTTGATGGCTGGTTCTCCTGCAGCCAAATAAAATTGATTGATAGACCTTAAAATCAACTCCTTGAGCTTGTTAATTGGATCGGCGAATACTGTATTCCTGTGAATTAATGTTTTCTTATCGGGCTATTCTTTCATGTCGAAGCAAAGAAATGCTAACATGATACCTCGCAGCTCTTCATCCTTTCTGATAATGTCGATTGCGTTTTTGACGGAGGATTATTCGTCCAGCATTCGCATTGACATCACATCTAACACATCGAACAGGGAAAAAGCAGTCTGAAGTCTACAATAGTCAATACATTTATATTTATATTAGATTAAATAAGTTGTTAATTTAATTTTAATTTTTTTACATTGCTAAAACTTATTATGTTTCTTTTTGTTCGCCTTTTAACACTAAGCTGGAAAAGAGCTTTAATGCGCACTATGGAACTCATAAAATATTGAAACAAAAATGAATGGATTGGAGTTGTATTGGCCATAAAGATTACGCCTCTGAGACGATTGAGAGTTTTGATTGAGAATTATCCAATATCGTCGATGTCAACGAGACTGTTTAGACACGCAAAATAAGTTAAAATGACTCCTTCTAGCGGTCCAGGACCTTCTAATTCCTTCATGGCTTCGATGACCACGTTTAATACTCCTGGAACAATAGATCTGTCTATCGAATAGATAAAAAGACGCAATAATATTAAATAGTGTCACGCTTTATGACTCTGAGTTTGTTTACCTTTGTCTTGATTGAGAAAATACTAAATCGAAGGCATCAGAAGATTTCTCAACTTCGAAGTGAAACGAGGGTCATTATTTGTAATAAGGTAGTATAATTTTTAAACCAATTTGCCACTCTCTGCTGGAAGTCCGTTTTGGACAATATCATAGCAAAGTGATTTTAAGTGGGTTGCTGCCGAATCCTTCAGTAAATTGATAGAGTGCAATGGCTCTTCTAAGTTGTGTGAGATGATTATGGAAATAAGAGTATCGAAGAGTTAATATTTGTTCTGTTCTGCTTCTTTTTTGAGTAGTGCCGTTGCCGCATTGACCAAGCTGGTTGTCGCACCACTGTAGGTCTGTTTCAACAAATTTACTATCCTGCCTTATTTAGTTTCCATATTAAGGATGTGAATACGAAGAGTTATTAAAATTAGATATACTATTATGAGCGATTTGATTGTCAAAACTTTGATATAAAATTTGTATCTTTATTCCAAATATAAATAAGTGTATAAAATCAATCTACCTAAAATATTATACAAGTTTTGTATCACTTTATTTTTGCTTCAATAATCTTAAAATTAGCTAAGTTCTCATTTTAACGAAAGCAATGATTAGATATTATTAAGTGAAAGCTATACAAAGACTATATATATGAAATAACCTCAAAAATTAATTTGATGCTAGTATTAATAGATTTTTTATTATATATTCGATACATAGTTTGAAATAAAAAAAACTACGAAAATAATCTCACATAATATATATACAGCAAAATCTGGTGATAATTATAAATCAATATAAACCAAATACACATTATAATATCTACATAATTCTCCAATATCAGAGTAACCTCTTCCAAAACTGCCCAATCAAATGAGTGAACTTAGAAACTCTCTTCTTGGATAGCGCAAGAAACTCGACTCATTCTAAAAGTATTACGACGACTGCATCCACAGGATCAAACGGATCAAGCAGAAAAATGATACCCTTCAGCGCAATGCAGGGACGGAACTCGAGGACTAGATCGCCATCGAAGTCAAGAAGCAAAAATAGTTTATGGAAGTAAAATAAAAATGAGATAATTATTTTTATTCACAAAATTATAAACAATTATCTCTCCCTATTAATAATATGTTTCTAGTACGAAATATTTGAACTCAAAGCACAAATGGATGACATCGAAAAGAAATATAGAGATCCCGAGGCTAAGAATAAGATGAAAGCAATTCGACAAGAGGTAAACCGATAGCATCTCCAAAAATATTTACATTATACATGTCTATTATTGTTTGGCAGGCACAAAAACAAATCGAAAGAAACAAAACTATTCTCAAAGAGTTTATTAACAAGTAACCATATTTTTATATATTTAATGCTAATTCTCCGCAATTAATTACTAAATTCTCCAAAAAATAGGTCATTCTTAATTGTCGAGAGCAAAAGAACTCATGGAGAAGGCGAAGATGATGATCAAGGAAAATACTTCGAAGGAGGAAAAGTCGACAATCGAACTAACCTCAACGGTAGTGTCAACACCGACGAAAGGTCTGAACAATACCTGCCCAGACAAAGGCCCCAACAACAAAAGCAAGTCGAAGATCAAATTGAAATCGACTATGAAATCGAGAAGCAGATTGCCGAGGAGAAAACACGGCTTCTGAATTAAGTGGAAACTGGTGCCTTGAAAATCAACGAAATCATTAATGATATTGCCAAAGAGGTTGAGAGCCAGGACCCAATGTTGGACCACATCACCGAAGAGACTCTTCGAGCAAATAAAAATATGGTTGAAGCGAACGAGAACCTGGAATAGGCAGACAGTCTGCAAAAAAAGAGCAAAAAGAAGACTATCTGTTTAGTGGTGGTTATTGTAATTGTCGTAGTGCTAGTCGTTGGTCTTGTTCTTATCCTTAAGTTAAAGTGATAATAAAAATGATAATAAAAAAAGGAAGAAGGATTTATTTATCTTATACATTTTGTCAATACATGCAAAATCAATAGAAGTATATGATAAATGTTAATATTTTTTTTTATTAAATTCCTAAAAAAATATTATTATTAAACACGAATGACAAATCTCAGCATTTGATGTTCGCAGAAAATATCTACAGAAAGAAGGATAAAATACTAAAGATATCGAGTATGATGTATCTCTATGTATTGCAAAATTGACAAGTATTCCGATAGACAGTAAGTTATGCGATTCGAGTGCTGTATTTATGGTTAAGGATTGATGCTAATATTAAATTTAAAAATAATTAAATAAAAACAAATTTGTTATCTGATTAGCTATATATTCTAGATAATGCTTATGTGTTTTTGTTAAATTAACCATATAAAAATAACGCTGGTTTTTTTACTTCATGTAATCATATTGTTTAATAATACCCAATTTTCAAGGGAGCATGTTGGACAGTTTGTACATGGCTTCTTCATACCTTTTTTAACTGTTGGCCATTCTCAAGATATCACTAAATTCATTAAGTTTAGAACCCCCAAAACTCATCTTCACAAAATCATCTATATTATCTGACCCAATCTCTCCTTCGAGAATATCCCTGATCTCTGAGCTTATTCGATTTCTCTCAATCCTCGTTCTCTGTTCCTCAATGGGTCTGTTCCAATTTATCTCTTTATTGGAGTCTTCGTCGTACAAATATTTTGAATTATATCTTTTCTTTGCACCTCGAGTGTTTCTCAGTTTCAAAAATCTATAAACTCCCATTCGCCAGCGATATGCACGCTAACATCTTAATAGATTGGCATGAGAATTCGGCATTACAGGCGCGGGGAGAAGTTTTTCTTTCTTTCCAGTCAAAAAGTTAAGGATAGCCGGACTTGAGACGTTGCGATATTGCAAAGATTACCGCGAAAATACAGGAACTTTGCCTTAAATAATAATATGAAGCAAAACCCCAAAAAATTCCCAATCAGATTACGGTGAATTCTTGTGTAAATTGGAGAACAAATCTTCGCCTTTGGCTGCAAAAGAAGGCTCGACGAGTCGAAGTTCTAAGCCTCTTTGAGAAACCATTTTAAATGAATCCAAGCTCAGATTACCATGATAGATTCCCTTTTGGTGAATTCGAGTGATGATATTGTAGATTTGCTCAATAGGCTTCGAGATGTCCAAGCCCGCACCAGGATTGCCTTCCATGAAATACTCGATTATTGAACACCCAGTGCAAAGTTGCGTGATAAATAGAATATATCCAGTTCCCATTTCGAAAATTTCAGCATCGCAGATCTATTTAAACCCGACAACTTTTTGTTCAATAACATTTTTCTTATCGAATATCCTGATCACTTTGCTCTAGCCTGTGGTTCGGTTGACAATGATACGAGGTCCCTCTAAAGTTAACCCTCCTTTTACTGGTTCCTCAATTATATATTGGCTGACCAGTTGTTCCTCCGACATCTGTTTGTAAGGGGAAGGGACTGGGTTTGGGACTTCCCTGAGTTTCTATGACTTCTTCTCAGTGGTTTTGGGCTCTGGTCCTGTGATGGGAACTGGCTTTCGTTTGAATGCCTCTTCTTGGGTGTGTTGGTTTTTATTTTTGGGTGGATTTTGCAAACATCCCATGTTTGAAAAGTTTATTTTTTATTTTATTATTTATTTGTATAACTTTTTAATATTAGAATTACTCAATATATTTAGTTTATATCCTCAATTAATTGGGGAAACTGTCACTTTTCAGAAATAAAGATATACATACATATATATCTCCAAATCTATACATATGTGTATAAATCTATCTACGATGAAACATAATGTGAGATAAAGAAACATCTCAATATTTCTTGATATTGGTGGTGCTCAAAGTGGGCAAATCAAGCTTCGACTTCGACTTGTATCTCGTGTTCATAACCATTGTCTGGCTCATCTCTGCCTCACCAGATCTCTCCGTTAATGGCGTTTGAGTGGTCAGTTTGGAGCCTTTCAGCACGGGGCCGGGGATAAATTACCCAACTTTGCCAGTATACTTGTTGAGCTGGCGATCGCAGCTCAAGCAAAACCAATTTTTTCTGCCAACTCTGGCATCGTCTTATCCTGCCCCAGAAAGGAATGTATTAAATATATAATTGATTTTTTTCTCCAAGAATATTAACCCTTTTCTACATGACTAGTCGTCAGCCTTCTTATCTAGCAAAAATCTAAACTCAGTGATGGTATCCTCCACATCGGTTGTGGAAGGTTTGGTTGCCGAGTCTGTGTGAGTCTTTTCTTCTTTGAGATTTTTGTAAAGGGTCATATATTCCTTTCTCTGGTCTCCTACCTTTTGTAGCAGCTCTCTCTTCACGAGATCCAAAGACTTCGAATCAACATTATTATTGTTGTTGGTGTTATTGTCTTTATTTTCCTCTAAGCTATTGGTATTGTTGTTATTCTGAAAGGTCACATTACGACTGGAGTTGTTGAGATTGGTGCACAATGTTTCGATTTCTTCCTCACAGTCCTTGATGTTCTTTACCATCGTGTCATTGTTGTCTGAGAGGACCTGCCATTTTTTGTTGAGTTCAGATATTTTCTTTTCCAACTACTTAATCCTTTCCACTGTGTCTTTGCCAGGCTTTATCATTTTAGCGAGTTCATCGATCCTATCAGAAAGTTGTTTATGGTTTTCGATGATCTATTTTTATTGAGAGTGAATTTGCTCGTTTGAATTCCATATTTCTTGTGTGTGCTTCTGCAGTAACAGATTACTGGCGTTCTGCTCGTCGATTAGCTCCTTGGTTGATTTTTCCAACGCCACTAGTCGGGCCTCGACATCCTCCGCAGAAGTCTGTGACTTTCCTCTTTCGACTTGAGCTTCTGGGGTGGCCGTCTGCCTTGCGGCTTCCAGATTATTTGTTTGGATAATGACCTTCTGAATTGATGCTTAATGGGCTCTTGACTGTTTTTTTAAATCAGCCTCCAATGACTTATTGTAATTCTAGACTTTGGCAATGTCGTTCTTCAAATTTTCCATTGCACTATTGAGACTATGGTCGAGCCTGGAAAGCTACTCTCTCAACTGACCGATTGATTTCTAATTGTCGTTGTCCCGAGCGGTAAGTTTGTCAAAGTATTGCTTGTCTTTATCATCCATGATCAAGAGAAGGTCTGCTTTCTGCTTTTCCAACAAAGAGTTCAGATCATCCTTGGAGATGTTATTGTTGGATATTTTATCATTTTTTGATTGATTATGAGAAATATTGTTGATGAGCTCGAATAGGTTTTTAATGTCTTGATCTCTTTGATGATCGCTATTTGTCTTTCGCCTAATCTCTTCGACGATCAGCGAAAAGTTCTTGCTAATAATGGTCTAGATGCAGGAAATCTGTAGAATAGACTCTAGCTTCACTTCGGTAAGGACTTAAGTTCTGGTTGTTGTCATGTTGGTGACCAAATAAAATATGTATTATATGTTTGATGATTTATTTTTATTTTTGAATGGTTATAATTATAACAAAGAAAGGGATATCACCATTATTAGGAAATCATATTAATATTAGTTTCATTTTTACTGAAATTTGAGCATTATGACCATGGATATCAAATTGTATGGATAAATTCTACTAAAATATATAAAGTAGAGTGAATAAAGAGATATATAAAACTTGAGAAATCTAGTGTATGTTTTGACAGTTTTATTTTATTAATCACCATCAGAAAATATTCCCAGTTATAAATTTAATTGCAAGAGAACAATTTTTTGAATTTGACCACAATATATTTGTTTGATATATTTATCTAAGGAAAATGCCCTGTTTGTGATGATGTTTTTCAATGTTGAAGAATTCCCAAGACTTCATCCACAATTGTCGACCCAAATAAATGGGTAGTCTGAGTTTGATTTAATAAATGGAAATACAAAGAGGTTTTTCCCACCAACTTATATTCCCTGATTGCCAAAACTTCTTACTCTTCAGTCCAGATGCCGAGTCTACTATCATGCCACTCGACTATGTCAGGTGTAAGCATCACATCGTGCTCCTTCTAATCCATGCATATATTATCGCCTGTATCAATACTTAGCAATTCGAGTTGGCAAGTATTTTTAAAACCATTACTCTTGTTTATATTGCTGGAGAAGTATCCGATCACCGACCTGTCTAAATCCACAAAAGCAAGATTCAGGAAATAACAATCGCTGAACTTTCTGATATGATATAGTTTCTATTGTTTTTAGTTGAAGATATCCCATAGAGACCCTGAAATGTCTTTCGAATTGTATGCCATAATGCAACAGTCTTAGCCAATTGACTTCACACAACACAGGTATCTCGGCTAAGAATCGCCTCTTTGAATCTCATATTTTCGAAAAATACACTCTTCTTTAAGAGGACTCAAATCGTAAATATGAATATTGAAGGATAAGCCAATTTTGTTATTATAATTAACTAGTTTGTTGAATTAATCGTATTTTTCCAACAGATACTAACACATCACTGCAGTGCAGCCTGCTTCGAGATTAGCGGTATAGTAGGTGGCTACCGTATTTAGAGGAACTCTCTGAATTATGCAGAAAGTTTGAGTTTTTTGAAAGACCTGAAGATCAAGGCTTTAATTGTCAACACTATGAACTTTGATTGGGGTTATTGGGATTTTTCTCTTTTATTGCAATGAATGAGCGTTCAACACCATCAGCTCTGTGTTACACTAATTAGTGCAAATAATCTCCTATGGATTTAGAAGCTTGAGTACATTGGTTTTCAAATCAACAGAGTTAATAATTTTCTGGTTATAGGAATCATAAAGAGTGAGCTTAGATGTGGAGCTTATGAGGATTTCAAAACTTGAAAGATAGAGGCAATAGCTGATCTATTATTATGAAGTGGACTATGTGGCACCAAGGTTGACCAGAATAGTTCTCTATTGAATTAGTTGAAATTGTGCAGCCTTTTTGATTGGCCCATTGATAGTTTATTAGTTTCTGGATTCTGAGATCATTTTTTATAAAAGATATATATTATGATTACTTCTATAAAGTCAGTCTGGATTAAATGATTATTCAGAACTCCCCGTATATCTTTCTTTCATAGTAATAAATTAAAAAAATGAAGTGATTCCCCTCACATATATAAATAAAGCGCAACTCATCAATGAACATGCTGATCCTATCATATTACAAAAATGCTTATTTATGATAATAGATAAGATTTGTCACTTTTTTAGGATAGTTATTTAAGTTTGGAAAATTCTCCATCACCTATATATTATTTGGAATTACAAAAAATAACATACTCCTTCGACTCCGACACACCAAATAATAAATATCAAAAGTACGGATTCATGTCGAGCTATGAGTCTTAGATCGATCGAGATACATTAACCTAGTCCAGATCGCTTTGAATACTTTATTTCCGTGTATTCACATTTAACTATGTTGCCTGACCAGCGACAGGGAAATTCAATATCTTTGAAATCGCTGCAAAGGTTTCTTCTTTAGATTTTATGGCAACAATCTGTTACTTGAACCCACCAAGGGGGTGCTGCTTCACGAAAACTTATTTAGCTATTCTGGGAGGTGGAGTTTTATGTCTGTCGATCAATACTTAGCCGACATCATCTATCTGATTTTTGAAGAAGGTTGGCTTCGGAGGAGTCGTCGATAAAACCTTGGTGGTCAGAATATTAGCTGCTATTAACACCTGTTTCTCCTGCCGCTCGGGCTGCTTCGGATCCTTTTCGCGACTGGTGCACTAAGCTAGTTTGGAGAAGCGACTAAACTGGCCTTTTTTATTACTACCTGATGTATGAGTTTGTGGGATTATCTTGATAATATTTGCGGAGTCTTG